>OZ022238.1:32976092-33031092 GCA_963978895.1 Erpobdella octoculata | reverse complement strand
GGATGAAACACTGCTGGCAATATTTTGCAGAAGTTATTATTATTTTCCCAAGGATAAAGGGTTGTAAGAGAAGAAAAGTCGAAAACCCCAAGAACTAACATCTCATAACAAGAACGTGCAAAAAAATTATAAAATGGTGAGAAACCTTTCCAAATTAAAAACATGGATAAAAACCGATACGAAAAAATCAGGTTAAAAAACTGGGGGCGAAAACCGGAATAAATTTTTCTAAGGGGCAAAAAACTGAAAACCAAAAACTTGGAGCGCAAAATTGGGGGAGAAAAAACGGGGGCGAACTTTTCCAGGGGCGAACTTTTCCAGGGGCGAAAAGCGTGGGGGCGAGAAACCGGGGGCGAAACTTCCCAGGGGCGAACTTTCCCGGAGGCGAAAAAAGGGGGCAAAAAAACAGGGACGAAAAGCCGGTGACAAACTTTCCGTGAACCTGCGGACCTACGCACATCTTCAGCCTGTATGTTCCTACACTCTGCTCCACGGCTGAGGCTAAGGATGTGTTTTATGAAGAGCTCAAGGCAAAGATCAGGGAGATCCCGGAGAGAGAGAGAGCTTTTTCCTACTTGGAGACTTCAATGCCCGAGTGGGGACAAACCACGGGTCTTGGCCACGTTGCATTGGACACTTCGGTTTCGGAGGGCTCAACGAGAATGGGCAGCGACTGCTTGAGCTTTGTTCCTTTTACGGGCTTCTTGCCTTCACTAACAATTTCTTTTCTACAATACCCCTCTATAGAATGTCTTGTTGCCATTTCTCAGGTCGAGGCACTGGCATCAGCTAGACTTTTTCATCACTAGGAAATCATTGCTGAATTGCGTGCTCCTCACGCGCAGCTACCACAATGCCGACTGCGACACTGACCACTCAATGGTTAGCAGCAGGGTACGTCTTCAACCCAAACAAATGCTCTGTTCAAGACAGAAAAGCCGGCCTTGCATTGACACTGCCGGGATCTCAAAGCCTGAGCTACGCAAGCGCTTTTCTAGTGTCATAGACAAGGCATTGGAAAACTGTCCCGTTGTCAGTGCCACAGCACGTTGGGACTTCATTCGCGATGATGTATACACGACCGCCTCAAACATTTTCGGAAAAAAAACCAGAAAGAATGAAGACTGGTTTGAAACTGGGATAAAAAAACCGGAGCCTGCCATAAATGCTAAAGGCACTGCTTTCCTTGAATACAAAAGAAAGCCTTGCGACAAAACACTGAATGCCTACAGAGAAGCCCGAAATAACGTCAAAAGAGTTGCCCGCAACATGCTACTAAATTTACAAAATTGGATGCAAAAGAAAATAGAAGTATTTTAGATTGTGTGATTGTTGAAGAGAAACAAATAAATGGCTTAGCTTATTTTTCACCATGCAATTGGAAACAGTGACCACCACGTAATTACTTTTTGTCTCAACTTTAAATTACATGGTAATGATAAAATATCAAAGAAAATCTATAATAAACAAATTATTTCGACGTTGTTAAAACTGACATTTCAGCTAAATTAGAAGGAAAATTAAAAGATTTCAACATATAAAATAATTGGAAAGTATTTCCAAACTGTATAGTTGACGGTTACATTATCATCAAAGTTTAAGAACTCCTCCTCGCTAATTGCGAGCCAGTCCCAAACCTGGATAAAAAGGAGGGACAGTTGAAAAGATCAAATGTGATCTACGATGTGAAGTACTTGCTTTCTACACAGCCATTTCAGTCTTAAAACACCTAGTGTAAAGGACTATAAACTATTTTTTTTTAAATCAAAATTTAAAATATCTATTTCTAAAAATTATTATGCAATTGTACCTATATACACTCTCAATCCTATAGATCAAAAGAAGTGGCGCTGCAATCGAAAAATTTTATTTAATGAGATTTTAAAAAAATCTCAGAAGCAAGGACCACTTCTCAACAATGGCCGTCAATTCACAAGAAATGTCGTGCATACTGAAATTCTTTAATAACTAATTATTGCACTTTTTAATTTTCACATCCTTTGAATTTATATGAAATACTTTAGTAAACTTAAAATTTAAACACAACAAAAAATTTCATTAAATTTGCTTATATATAAAAAAAATTATGGTTATTAAATGTCATTTTGATTTTGTTGACAATTTTTTATAAAATGTATCCAAAGTACTTTGTAATTTTAAAACATCCTTCGGACGGGCAAAACCACTAGTAAATCTATAAAATAAAAAAACCTTGACCACATTTGTCTAAATATTTGATTTGTGAAATATGTGTACAATTGAAAATATAAGAAACTTTAGAATCAATATGGATAAAATTAAGTTTTTATTATAATTTTTTACTTTAAAAAATCAAATATCGCTTTCCTTAATTAAACTAAAAACTGGTGATTTATTTCTTTCTTGAAAAGTTCAAACCTCTAAATTTTTGTTTTACACTTCTTAGGCCAATTTAGGGGCCTTATTTTTATTTCTTGGGAGCCCAAAACAACGTTGGGGGCCCACTGAAAATTCAGAAAGTGAATACCCTCTCTGCTCCCTCCAAATTGACGTCCCTTAATTCACAGCTTTTATTCATATTACAAATGATTACTGTTTTAAAAACTTGTTGTTGGGCCGTATAAAATTATTTAGAAAAAGGGAGGTTTCATTTTCAACTTTTTTGCTAGACCTGCCGGTGAAAGTCTAAATATTTTTTGAGATATATGAATTATATTTTGTATTGAATTGGTTTGAAAATTACCCAAAATCTTAAATATCTGCCAAATTTCAAAACTATTGATGGTCGAGAGATAAATTTAGTAAAGATAAAGCCTCAGGATACAGAGACAAAAAAATTAAGTTAAAAATTGCAGTTTTTTATTTTGTTTAAAACTCTTAAGGAAGGGCTTGGGCTCCCCGGGCCCACCAAGATCCGTCACTGGGAATTTGCCAATATCTTTTGCGTGCATCGAAACTGCTTATGAGCTGTGATCTGCTTACCCTCCTTAGCACATCGGGGATATCGAAGATTGGAAAGCAGTTTCTTTTAGGTCCCTTGGAAATACAAACCATTGGGCTTACAATAGGACTCTGCGATGGTACGATGACGCTCTGGTGATTCATACTAAAGAAATGATCCCTATAAGTATGGTCACATACAATTTTAGCAAATCTCTTACCTATTTGGAGATTTTGTTTTTACTTTGCTAAGTATTCAAGTGGTTTTTTACTTAAATGAAAAGATATTTTTTTCATCTATTAAAATTGCAAATGGTCCTTGCGGTAAAGTACCATAAACTACACCAACTGTTCAAGGCACTGAAAATTTCACGAAGATTTGAATAAGTATGTCACACACAGACTTAGCTTCTAACGACCTCAATGGATATGCCATTGACCATCTAAAAAACAAATCGACCACAACAAGGGCATAATTCTATTTGGGTCGGGCAGTCACAGTATCACCCGCTGGAATTGTGGGCTTTATACAATACATAACCAAGTCAATGAATAGCAATTCATCTTCCCTTGGAATAAGAGTTATGGAAACTCGATCCTTTTTTGACTGGTGGCCTCAATTGGCACACTGGGCACGACTCACAATACGCTTGAACTTGTTCCTCTATATTTGAAACCTAAAGCTGAATCGAAAGCATTGCCGTGTATTTTTGGCAGCCATGTGCCCCGAATAGGGAGCATCATGCCCCATCTGTAACACAGCAAGTAACATAACTGTTTCAATGAATGACCCCACTGATGCTCCTTGTGAAACAAAAGTACCCTGTCAATAAAGAAGTTTTTACATTTTTTTTATCTAGTAACGAAAGGATTTAAGAAAAGTACAACCCCGTTGCACCTTAGCAATTATATATATATATATATATATATATATATATATATATATATATATATATATATATATATATATATATATATATATATATATATATATATATATATATATATATATATATATATATATATATATATATATATATATATATATATATATATATATATATATTTATATTTATATATATATATATATATTCTTTTAGGCAAACTCGATTGAAAAAAGTGGCGCACTTGGCTGAATCGATTTTATTTTTAATTTTTTCCAATACTCTAAATCGGTTTAAAAATAATTTATTACCAAACACAAACTCCATAATCTTATAGGCTAATAGATCTATTTCGGCAATTTTTTGCCATCATCAGAGCCGTTTAACTTTTTAAAATAAAGTGCAGTGACTAAATGGTAAAAGATACAACTAATTGAAAGGAATTAAAATACAATTTAAATAAAATTTAAATTCCTTATATACAAATGTAACAACATAAAAAATATTTAAATTAAAATAATTATAATAATAACAGTAATAACTAAATAATTAAGATCAGTTAGTAAAGCCTTTAACAACGGAATTACAGTCAACTTCAAGGACGTGACTGGAAGAAGAATCACATACATTATCTATAACCTTTGAAACACAAACGTCTGGTACAAAACATTCATTCAACGAAGAAATACCTGAAGAAACATTGGCACTATTAACATGCATATTTTTAACAGAAGTTGTAAATGAGTTAAAACATTTATTATTATTATTATTAGTTTTATTACTATTTAGAGAACCAGAAAGTTTAAGAGTTAAATCAAAAGAATACCATTGTTTATTAATTAAAGGCTTACATTTATTAATAGCTAAAGCTTCTTTTAATTTTAACTTAATGGGTTGTGTAAACGTAGAGGAATATGCTTTCTAGCGATTCGTAACGTTAAAGTCGAAGTTATTTTTAACACAATATTTCTCGAATTTATTTTAACTTAATTATTCTTCCTTGAATATAATTGTTTAACTGGACTCAAACAAAACTGAATTTTCTCACTTTGTAGAATTTCGCACGGTTCTATCAAATCTTTTGTTAATTCCAATTTCTCTCTGCAGCACGTCTCTTTAAACTTTTATTTTCTTCTCGAACACTCAACCTTAAAACACACTATCTTAATTCTCAAAACTCATACACAAAATAATATTTACAATCTTACCAGTAAAAATCCGGAAAAAGATATATATATATATATATATATATATATATATATATATATATATATATATATATATATATAATTTTTAGATAAAAAAAATAATAAACAGACATACATATATATATACATATATATATATATATAAAACATATATATATATATATGACCTATTGTTTTCGACATATAAAATGCACACATAATAAAATAAAACAAACAAATACTATGAAAACACGTAAGATGAATTATCTTCATCTTACATATCCCCCCTCTTCGAAAAAAGAAACGCGTCAGTGTTTCTTGATTACATCGTCACTCTCTTTACGACTAAGAAAGTCAGCACCGATGTTCTCCTTGCCTTTGAAATAGTTTCTTTTCAACTTATTCTCAATCTCCATCTCTCTGCGTGCTGTGTCAACAGGGCGGGCATCTCCGAAGATTGCCGAATTCAACTTTCCAACTTTCCCCACCCCCCCATGTTGGCCTCTAAGCAGAAGATTGAGCCTTGGTCTTTCTTTTGGCGGATTCAAAGCTTGTAATTTTGCCTCAACTTTATTTTCTACCTTTGAAATGGCAGACGTGTTTCTTTCCTTGCTTTGATACCGCTCCGAGTTAGCCGACGATTTTCTAAAATTTACCCGATCATTCCTCTGAGTGCTGTCGTAGTTGGAAGCGGATTTCTGTGGTTTCCGACCAAAACGTTTTCCTGCCACCATTGCATCAAAACCCCTTACCCCTTCAACATTTCCCAGCACGAGATCGCAAAGTAGGTTTTTCATGCAGACCACCTCTCTAGTTCCTCTGAACCAGCCTGTTTTGATTTTTACCACTGCTGTTGGAGCTACCCGAACTGTGCCGTCGATCAAAACACAGGGTCTTGTTCTTCCGGTCATCTGACGCGGGTGCACTAATGATTCCTTTACTATTATGGAAGTACAGCCAGTGTCCCTCAAAACTTTTACCGGTTTTCTGTTCACAAACCCTCTGGTTAATTTAAATTTTTCTCCTGAGTGCAAACAACCATCCGCAATGACAGGAAAAACGCATCCACACTTCAATTCCACCTCATCCATTTTTTCTTCCATCACCATGGCAGCGCATGCATTCACAACGCCGGAATCCTTGCATGGTGCTGACGTAATCGTCTCTTTCTGTGTTTGGCAAAATACAGGATTACTAGGGCAACTCTGCCGACACTCTCTTGCCATGTGCCCCGTTTGATGACAGTTGTAGCAGCGAGGTTCAACCATTTTGGCGTCACTGACCGACTGACCCCGGTTCCAACCCATCCTGCTATTGCTGTCCAATTTTGCCAACCTCTTCTCTGGGTGGGCTTGGCTGTACTTGTTGACCCAAAGGCACAGCTCATTGACATCTTTGCTCTCTTTCTCCAACAAGTACTCGACCATTCCCGCCGGGCACTTTCCGAAAAACTGCTCTTTCAGAAACAAAAACAACAGATTTTGTTTGCCCGCGAGATCTACCCAGCGCCTGAGGTGGCTATCTAGCCGCACTAGATAATGTTCCCAGGTCTCCTCCGTTTCAGGCATTGACTCTCGAAACATTATGCGATAGTCTTCCGCTGACTTCCCAAAACGACGAAGGAGTGCCTCCTTTGCCGTTCTGTAGTCCTGCATCTGACTATCGCTAAGTTGGCCAAACACTTCCAAAGTCTTCGCACTAAGCAACGACCCTAGAAGCATTCCCCAATCCTTCTGAGGGTGACCATTGGCTTTTGCCAATGACTCAAATCTCAGCAAAAATGCGTCGATGTCATCACCTTCAGAAAACTTTGGATAAGGAATCTTTGTTACCTCTACCTTTGGCTCTTTTTTCGTTAGGGCCTCTAATTCCAGCTTTTTTAGTTCTAACTCGTGTTCCCGTTCCCGTTCTCGCTCTTCTTTAGCTTCTTGATTCTTCTTCTCTTCGTGTTCACGTTCCCGTTCTCGCTCTTCCCGTTCTTGTTTTTTTTCTTCACGTTCTTCTAATCTCCTAACTCTTTCTTCATCCTTTAACTCTTTGACATAATTCCTTAAATCTTCTCCGGAATAGCCTAGGGCCTGTCCCATCGCAATGAATTTCTCGTCAGACATCTTTCACAAAAGAAAAAAAAAATTCGGTCACTTGTGATCAAACAACTTCAGAAAAATATATTTACGTATGAAAATGCGTAAATACGTCGAGGTCACCAATGTAAACGTAGAGGAATATGCTTTCTAGCGATTCGTAACGTTAAAGTCGAAGTTATTTTTAACACAATATTTCTCGAATTTATTTTAACTTAATTATTCTTCCTTGAATATAATCGTTTAACTGGACTCAAACAAAACTGAATTTTTTCACTTTGTAGAATTTCGCACGGTTCTATCAAATCTTTTGTTAATTCCAATTTCTCTCTGCAGCACGTCTCTTTAAACTTTTATTTTCTTCTCGAACACTCAACCTTAAAAGACACTATCTTAATTCTCAAAACTCATACACAAAATAATATTTACAATCTTACCAGTAAAAATCCGGAAAAAGATATATATATATATATATATATATATATATATATATATATATATATAAATTTTTAGATAAAAAAAATAATAAACAGACATACATATATATATACATATATATATATATATATAAAACATATATATATATATATATGACCTATTGTTTTCGACATATAAAATGCACACATAATAAAATAAAACAAACAAATACTATGAAAACACGTAAGATGAATTATCTTCATCTTACAGGTTGATTTTCTTTTATTAGTATACTAGTGTTATCAATTAGAAATTTATGTGATGGTTTGATTGAATGTTGTGTTAACATATGTTGGTATATGGCACCACTTTGACAATGCATAGTCAATCTACGAGACAGAGTAGTTCTAGTATGACCAATGTAATTTTCCACCTGACCATGTGGAAACGGACACGAAAATTGGTACACTAGGTTGGTTTGTGCTACAGAGCTAGGAACATTATTTATACTATTTTTAATTAAAAGATTATGAGTTTTTCCATTGTTATAATAGGATGTGTAACTTGATGTATTATCTTTATTTACAACCTTAATATTATCATACACAATGTTTTTCAACACTTTTTCATTTTATAATTATTAGACATCTGATTAGCATAATATAATGGAATTATACAAGAATTTGATGAGTTATTGGTATTAGGTTTTGAAACATGTTTTTTATCAGTAATACCTGACATAAATTTATTTATAGCTGCATCAACAATAGAATTAGAATAATTATTATTTATCAAAAGTTGTTTCACTTGTAGAATTTCATTGTGAAATTCAGACCATGTTTCGGAAAATTTATAGGCCCTATTAATATAATTATTAATAACATTTAGTTTATATCTTTCAGGACAATCGCTATTATAATTAAGACAATTGTCTGTGTTTGTGGGTTTAGTATAGACCTGGCAAGATATAGTTTTGATACATTTCGAGTAACTAAAGTATCCAAAAAAGGAATTTGATGTTTATTATTAGCAAGTTCATAAGTAAATTGTAGTTTAGAATTTTTTACAAATGCATCTCTCAGTTTAAATAGTTCTTCTAAGTTATCAACTGAAACAAATATATCGTCAACATAACGCAATACAGAAAAGGTTTGGTGTGATTTTCCAATACACGTGCTTCAAGATCACCCATATAAAAATTAGCGAAAGTCGTATAAAAAATATATAATATATATATATATATATATATATATATATATATATATATATATATATATATATATATATATATATATATATATATATATATATATATATATATATATATATATATATATATATATATATATATATATATATATATATATATATATATATATATATATATATATATATATATATATATATATATATATATATATATATATATATATATATATATATATATATATATATATATATATATATATATATATATATATGCATCGGTTACGCTGTATTCCTTCTTACGACGAGGATAACATAAATGATGATACTTCTGACTCATCCTCTGACACAAATACTTTGGCTGTTGAGGCTGCTCCTGACGAATCTCATTGTAATGTATCTGAGGAAATTCTTGTCTCTTCTAATATAACACAGCGAAAGCGCAAAAATTGATTTCCAATAGTATAAATTTTATATTCTTTTGATTTGATAGATAGAGTGTTTTTTCGTTTTTTCTTTTGTTAGTGTGCTAATTCTTTGATAATTTCGGTTCTTTCTGTTTGTTTACTTTTCTCGTTTTACTTTTGACCCTGAGGATGACTGACATAGCTGAAACGGTCCGTCGGTCTGACAATAAAAGTTTAATGGAAAAGTTTTTGGCTAATTGTAGTCTTGAACAGAGAGTTTTGTGCTGAAAGGTCGACAATTTGGCTCGAAAAGTTGTTTCTGCCAAATGGCGAGTTGTGTTTCTTGGAGCGTGTCTCAAAAATAAATTGATTCCACAGTTTATTCGCAATATATATATATATATATATATATATATATATATATATATATATATATATATATATATATATATATATAACTCCGCCTTGCTTTTGCAAGCCAGTCCCAAGCCTGGAGAAAGGAGGAGGGAAAAGTTAAAAGGATCAAATTATGATCCACGACTGGAAGTGCTTCTGATTACTAAGGTGCTTCTGACACAGCCGTTTCAGTCTTAATACACTTGGTGTAAAGGACTATAAACTATTATAAAAAAAAAAAAATATATATATATATATATATATATATATATATATATATATATATATATATATATATATATATATATATATATATATATATATATATATATATATATGTATATATATATATATATATATTATATATATTATATATATATATAATTATATATATATATATATATATACTAACTGACCCAGCAAAAGTTGTTTTGCTTTATAACTAATTTTGTTTATTTTTTATTAAAAGTTTAATGTACAAATTTTGTCAATTTAAAAAAAAACCAATCTCGAAGAACAATCAAATGAACAATGTTTTTTAAATGCTTTTATTTAACTTAATTTTTTCTCTGTTTGTCTGTAGTGATCAAATCTTAGAAACAAAATTCACCCACTTTTTGACCACCTAGAGTTCGAAAAATTTCAGGAAAGCTTTATTCTGGATGACAAAACATGAATTTAATGTTTTGAACATGGATAAGGATTTAAATAAATTAAAATTAATCAAATTCAATTAATTTCTGTCATCTAGCGACTGTTTATTACAGTCGCTAGAAGGCAGGAATTAATTTGTTTAACAACCGGCCACAAAGCTATGGCAATCGATATTTTGCATTTAAGTCCTAGTTTGCAATAGCGTTTACTAATCTAAACATGTAATCTATTTAGAGGCAAATAAAAGCATTTTTTTAAAAATTCATTTTTTATCTTTACTTGTTTGTCAGTTCATCGTTAGCCAACACAAACAAACTGGATGGTTTCATACCGAAAGTTCGAGAATTTGGCTTGAAAAGTTGTTTCTGTTAAATGGCGAGTTGTATTTCTTAGATCATATCTCATATATATATATATATATATAAATCAAATGTGACGAAAGTTTTAAAATACGGCCACCGTTATTATAAAAATAGTCAACAAAAACAAAATGACATTTGATAACCATAAAAAATTTTTTTATATATAAGCAAATCAAAAATTTTTGCGCCCATGGAAGCGAAATAAACTGCGCTGTTGTATAATTGAATATGTTGTCGAAAATTTTGTCTATCTGAATTGGCCGTGTCTGACACGAGGCTTTTAAGAAAATCGGGATATTCAAGTGTATTACCGTGAATGTCAATTGGTTTTGGCAACATTACTTTGCCTTTTTGACAACATGAAGTGAATAGTCCATCTGATGGTTGCTCTGCAGCAAAATTTCTTGATCGACATGAAGTACATAAAACATCAAATTCACCACAATCATGTTGATCGAATTGAGTTTCGTTGAAGTTAATTGCTTCGTTACGAACTGCCTCACCCGCACGATCTCGTGCTAAACGTTGGGAGATCGCATTAGCCGCTCGATGTAGCTGCAATTCATTGGGAGACATTTGTTCAACTCGATGGCGTTCCTTGGCAGCATTGGTATCTCGATGTAACTGCAATTCATAAGGAGACATTTGCTCAATTCGATGACGTTGTGAGGCAGCAATGGAAGTGTGAAAAGCTTCTAGATGTTGAGGAGTAAGTCGATAGACATAACGTTGTTGTGATGCGGCATGAGAAGCATGAAAAATTGGCAATTCCTCAACAGACATTTCTGCAGTGCGTTCTTGATGAGCTTCTGCATCTAAAACTCGAATTTTTGCTTTTGATTGTGGAGTTTGTCTTGCGCGATATCTCTGTTGCCTTTCTTTAGCTAGACGCCGTTTTCTCGACACAGGATCTTCGTCGTCATTCATACTAAGAGACATTTTGTTTAAAAAAATATACTTTGTATTTCAATTATTATTAAAAGCTGAACTTAAATAATAGGAAAAACAAAACTAATAAATATATATATATATATATATATATATATATATATATATATATATATATATATATATATATATATATATATATATATATATATATATATATATATATATATATATATATATATATATATATATATATATATATATATATATATATATATATATATATATATATATATATATATATAGATATATATATATATATAAGTATGTATATATATACATATATATATATACATATATATATATCTATATATATAAAAGGAAGTCGGGTTTTGTGTTACAACACTTATAACTCAAGAACGGCTGAACCGATTTTAGAGATTTTTGATTTATTGAATTTCTCTCAGCTCCTATTAACAGAATAACTAAAAAAAATTGACATTGAACCATATATATATATATATAAAAGGCACTTCGTTGGACTATGAGGTAAGGAACTGCAATAACCATAGATCTATTAAGCACGAAATATTTTATGGTGAATATTTGGCTCCTAAAAGAATTTTCAGTCTAAAGGAAATAATGTTTTATAACTTATTTAAAAATTTCATTTTCTGTTCAACTAATTTTCTATGCTATTGTTTTATATCGATCGTTCTTTTCATATCGCCGTTTTTCGAGTCTTTTTCTTCCACGTTCCACGTTTGGATATTGTTACTCTGATTCTAAGAAGGTGAGTTATTTATTTATTTGTTTTTCATAAAATTGTTTGTTGTTTAACGCCTTCGTTTCATTCCGCGTGATTGCATATTTCAATATTGCTATACTTTCGCCATTAGCCTTCGTTTCATTCCGCGTGATTGCATATATCATTATCGCTATACTTTCTCCATTAGTCGTTTATTCATTTATCAATTTTTATGATATTCTTTATATATATAGATATCGCTTTTTCAAACTTATTATTATTCAATTTTTTATACCATTGAATGTTTCAGTATGCCTCCTAATAAAAAGATTGATCTTAGGTCTTAGAAGTAGGACTTCAAAAGCTAAAGATATGGCTGATTCAAGGTTAAATGAATCTCTTGATGAAAGACAGATTAGGTTGGACATTTTTAGCAACTTATCTTTTAAATCTAGATAACTTTGGTTTTCAGGACTAATCAATAAATTGCAGGTGGAATTTCTTCTATTAGAGTTTAGAGATATTTTGTGCTTCACAAAAAAAGTTCCATACTTAACAAATTAAAATTAAATCAAATTAGAAATTCATTGTTCATATCTCCCATTCAAAAGTAAGTGGCAAAGCTTTGGTAATTTGTTTTTAGTTTTTAAAATCATGATTTACTGGGTATCTTTCAATTTGTTTCGTTTGTTGCATTGCACGTGTTTAATTATGTTATATTATTATTAATTATTATAAGATTATCATTATGCTCTAACATTTTGTGTTTTGCAAAAAGGAGTTGCAGATTGGAAAAATAAATTTAAATTCATTGTTCATATTTATCGTTCAAGGCTTCTGACTTCAATTGTTCCTTATCTAATATTGTTCATCATGGTTTCCTAAACTGACGAGCTTGCTATCAGCCTATCGGTAAATGAGAATTTTTTT
This sequence comes from Erpobdella octoculata, assembly GCA_963978895.1. Classification (NCBI taxonomy): domain Eukaryota; kingdom Metazoa; phylum Annelida; class Clitellata; order Hirudinida; family Erpobdellidae; genus Erpobdella; species Erpobdella octoculata. The sequence continues at coordinate 33,018,010 of OZ022238.1, read as the reverse complement.
TGGGCAGGTATGTTTTTTTTTATGTGATGGCATTACAACCATTATTATTCACAAGTAGTTATGACTATAAGATTATGAATTAATTTATCGGTCTTATTTTATTTTTTACTTTTCAGAGGAAATTAGAAAATTACATTTTAAAGAAAATCTTACATGCAACATCAATTTATTGTAAAAGTTTCACTGATATATGAGGTGCATGAAATTTGAAAGAAATGAAAGCAAGTGCAGTATTTTTGTGTTTCAACAAAATCATGAACAAAGTTCTCAAGCCAGCCTATCAATCTGCTGCTGTTTTGTTCAATTTATAATTGCATCATTTGCTAAATAAAAGTGGTACTCTTCGATTGTTCCAAATTGATGATCTCAGAAAACTCTCGGAAAATTCATTAAGTTAATACTTTGAAGGTTTTTAATATTATTATTACATGTTTTATTTCAATCTGTGTTTTATATCACATTTTTCAAAGCCACGGGTCAACATTTATTAACATGCCACATGTAGCGTTCTGTAGACATGACACTTAAAAGCTAAGAACATCTAAAAAAATATAACCTGTTGAGATATATGAGCGGATTTTAACATTATTGCAGCCGTTAACTAATAAATTCTTTTTTTTTTCAGCTTTAGTCAATCATAATAAGCCTTTGCTTAAGATCACACTTGCAGAGTGGAACCAATACATTAAAGAACACTAATTAAAATTGAGGAAGTTCAGACGTAACTAAACGAGCAAACCTATTAACAAAGTGTTAACGAGAGAACATATCAATTTTGATGACTGCACAGCATTCCGCTACAGCCCATCTAAGCCACATTGGGAAGGCTCTAAAATTTAATGGAGGAACGGAAGAGCGAAAAGAAGAGCAAGCTGGAGCGTAAAAGCAACCGGGATCGGGAAAAGTAAAAGAGACCGAGGCCGAAAAGCGACCGTGAGCAGAAATGCGACCAGGAGTGAGAAAGCGACCTGGAACGGGAAAGCAAGCAGTTAAGGAAACGGGAGCCAGAGAGAAAAGGATGAAAAGCCTTTAAAATCCCCGGGCAACGCCGGGTAACCCATCTAGTATAAATATAAATATAAATAAAGTAAATATATAGTACCTTTCCTTGCTGTAAATTAAATCTTTTATATTATAATCTTGAGTTTAAACAAAAATGATTTATTATATCTGAGCTTTTGAACTAACTCGCGTTCTTTTTCAAAGATTGTATATGAGTAAATGTATAGTACCTTTCCTTGCTGTAAATTAAATCTTTTATATTATAATCATGGAGTGGCCCATGGGGACCGCAGTATGTACCCCGGTAGCTATACAGCCTTAACAGTGCGTCCTAGAAAAAAACTTCAAATGGCAAAGTTGTAGAGCACCCTCTATACTCTTTAAGGTGAGAAAGCGACCTGGAACGGGAAAGCAAGCAGTTAAGGAAACGGGAGCCAGAGAGAAAACGATAAAAAGCCTTTAAAATCCCCGGGCAACGCAGTCGGGGTTTGTGTTACGACACTTATAACTCAAGAACGGCTGAACCGATTTTAGAGATTTTTGATTTATTGAATTTCTCTCAGCTCCTATTAACAGAATATCTAAAAAAAATTGACATTTTATATATATAGATATATATATATATATAGATATATATATATATATATATAATCATTAAACTTTTAATAAAAAAACCAAAATAATTTCAAAAGCAAAACAACGTTTGCTGGGTCAGCTAGTATATATATATATATATATATATATATATATATATATATATATATATACATACACATACACATATATATATGTATATATATATTTATACATATATATATATATATATATATAAATATATATATATATATATATATATATATATATATATATATATATATATATATATAAGCGTTACAGAATCATTAAACAGGGTCGTAGTCTACTATTATATTAATATATATATAAAAGAACATGTCCTGACTGACTGATAATCAACGCCGATCTCAAACGCCTTTTCCTAGGAACGTAAAATTTGGAATTTATATTACTTTTATTGCGAAAGCATCCACTAAAAAAGAACTTTTGAAAATTTTGCTCCTGAGCTGAAGAAATTGGAAAACAAACTTTTTTCTAAAACAATGTATATCTCGAAAACCAAAAATGAGGAGATTTTGAAATTTGGTATATGGATTCTTCTTAAAAAATAAAAAGATACGTGTTTCATCATCTTTTGAAAATTCGGTTTCCCGGACCTCAAATGTTGGTTGGAAAATTGGGTTAATTGGTTTTTAAAGTAGCTGCTACTCAAAAACTGTAAATGATACAGGAGTAAAAATTAGTATTTAGTTTCTACTCCAAAAATAATGAAATACGTGTTTTAGCATTTTTTTAAATTTGGTTTCCAGGACTTCAAATGTGTGGTGGAAAATAGGGTTATTTGTTTTTTAAAGTAACTGCTACTCAAAAACTGGAAATACCACAGATGTAAAAATTAGTATTTAGTTTCTATTCTAAAAATAAAGATATACGTGTTTTACCATTTTTTAAAAATTTGGTTTCTAGGACCTCAAATGTGGGGTGGAAAAAAGGTTATTTGGTTTTTTAATGTAACTGCTACTCGAAAACTGTAGATGCTACAGGAGTAAAAATTAGTATTTGGTTTCTACTCCAGAAATAATGCTATACGTGTTTTACCATTTTTTGACAATTTGGCTTCCAGGACTTCAAATATGGGGTGGAAAATAGGGTTTCTTGGTTTTTAAAGTAACTGCTACTCAAAAACTGTAAATGCTACAAAAGTAAAATTAGTATTTAGTTTCTACTCTAAAAATAATGATATAGGTGTTTCACCATTTTTTGAAAATTTGGTTTCCAGGACCTCAAATGTGAAGTGGAAAAAGGGTTATTTGATTTTAAACTAACTGCTACTCAAAAACTGTAAGTGCTACAGATGTGAAAATTAGTATTTTGAGGTTTTGTGCCGGTTAAAAGTAAATGAGTTCAGTTTATCACCGGACGGACGGGCCAAGCCGTTGTTTTAGGGTCTACATACGGCCCTGCCCAAACCTTAAATTAAGGTGGGACGGGCCGAGATTTTTAACCAAGTATATAGACATTTTAGTGATTTTAGGGTGTTCAGATGGGCCGGGCTTAACCTGAAGTCAAGGTGGGACGGGCTGAAGTTTTTCATCAAGTATATAGAACTTCTAGGCCTGTAAAACGGGCTGGGTCCATATTAGACGGGCCGTGCGGGCCAGGAATTTCGGTTTTTGAAACGGGCTGGGCCAAGTTGTCGACGGGCTGAGCCGAGACCTAAAAAATTGATCCGTGCAGTACTCTACTATGTATGCACGGTTCAAATTCTCTAATTTCATGCGAGCGAAGCCGCTACGGGCACTGCTAGTATATATATATATACTAGCGGGGGTGACCGGCGTTGCCCGGGGTTTTTAGCGGTTTTTCTAATGTTTGTCTCTCTCGCTCAGGTTTTTTTCCCCGCTTGCTTTCCCGTTCCCGTTTGCTTTCCCTTTCTCGGTCGCTCTCCCGTTCCCGGCCGCTTTCCAGCTTCCGGTCGTTTTTCCGCTCCTGTTTCCTCTCCCGTTCCCTTTCCCGTTCCCGGTCGCCTTTCCCGTTCCCGATCACGCTTGCTCTCCCGTCCTCGCTCATGCTTGCTCCCCCATTCCCGTTCTCGATCGAAAGGGAAAGCGACCGAGAACGGGAAAGCTACCGGGAGCGGGAAAGCAACCGGGAGCGGGAAAGCAACCGGGAGCGGAAAAGCGACCGGGAACGGGAAAGCGGAGAAGGAAATGGGAGCGAGCGAAAGATTTACCTAATGCGTTTCTTTTTAGCTCCCGTTTCCTTCCCGCTTGCGCTCCCGCTCCAGGTCGTTATCCGTTCCCTGTCGTTTTCCCGCTCGATTTTTCGCTCTCAGTTACTCCCCTAGATCCGATTCTACATACATACATACATACATACATACATACATACATACATACATACATACATACATACATACATACATACATACATACATACATACATACATACATACATACATACATACATACATACATACATACATACATTTTTTTTTTTTTTATAATAGTTTATAGTCCTTTACACCAAGTGTTTTAAGACTGAAACGGCTGTGTCAGAAGCACCTAAGTACTACCAGTCGTGGATCATAATTTAATCCTTTTAACTTGTCCCTCCTCCTTTCTCCAGGCTTGGGACTGGTTTGCAAAAGCAAGGCGGAGTTACATACATACATACATACATACATACATACATACATACATACATACATACATACATACATACATACATAAATACATACATACATACATACATACATACATACATACATACATACATACATACATACATACATACATACATACATACATACATACATACATACATACATACATACATACATACATACATACATACATACATACATACATACATACATATATACATACGAACATACATACATACATACATACATACATTCATACATACATACATACATACATAGATACATAGATACATACACACATACATACATACATACATAGATACATATACACTCCCGCTCACGGTTGTTATCCGTTCCCTGTCGCTTTCCCGCTCATTCTTTCGCTTTCAGTTGCCCCCCCTTTAGATCCGATTCTACATACATACATACATACATACATACATACATACATACATACATACATACATACATACATACATACATACATACATACATACATACATACATACATACATACATACATACATACATACATACATACATACATACATACATACATACATACATAAACACAGACACACATACATGCACATACACATACATACATACACACATACATACGCACATACATATATATATAGTTCCCGCTCGCTCACCCGCTGCGCTCCGCTCATTTTCTGACGGATTTCAAAAATTTTTTCTCTATATTTGATTCCCCTTGACTCTCAAGGTTGTGTGAAAATTTCATTACGATCGGATGAATGGTGTAGCAATGCATAATGGACATGAATATAAACATATATACATATATACATATATTCAAACACTCATTTATATATATATATATATAAATTTTAATAGCGCGTGCCTGAAAGAAAATACTACACCTAAGAACGTCAATATATATATATATATATATATATATATATATATATATATATATATATATATATATATATATATATATATATATATATATATATATATATATATATATATATATATATATATATATATATATATATATATATATATATATATATATATATATATATATCACAGTTATGATCATCCTTGCGACCAATACGACAACGGCCCAGTTTGTGGTCCTGTTTCCTTTCCTCCATCTACCAACCATATTGAAGCGTTGGACGCTGTCGAACAGTGCTCCACTGGTTTGTCAGCCATGAGCCAACCTCCTCGAGGCCTCGAGACTGCTGACCTGCGTGATGGTGATGGGACCGGTGCGATGTGTCCGCATTTGATCGATAACTGCAATATTACTATACGTAGACGTTGATCATTTTCAGCTTTTAATTAAACTCTCAATTTTATGGATATCCTATTATCTTTGAATTGTAGCTTTAAATTCTTATTTTATTATTTTACCTCTTTGCTTTTATTTGTAATTTTTTTTTAATAGTTATTTTTTACTACTTAATTTGGTTGTGTATTTTAGCATGTAATTTTTTTTTTCTTATTTTTTGTTTATTTTTTTTGTTGTTTATTTATTTTTTCCGAGGCAAAAAATTTGGTTGTTTCTTAGCGGTTTTCATATTTTGCTTTTACTCTTCTTTGTACTTTGACCTCGATTGATGTGTAAACATATCTGATACATATGTCTCGCCACACCACTTTATATATTCGCGATGTAGCTGTAATTGTAAATTAGTTTTATGAGTTCTGATGATGGCTAATAAATCCGAAACCTGCAGGTCAGCTCATGACCAAAACATTAATAAAAATATATACCAGTTGGTTCAAAAGTGTCTTGGTATTTCCGATTTTCGAAAAGTTTCACGTTTGATAGAAAAAGTTTGTAATAAGAAATGGGCCATAGTCTTTAATAAAGCGTGTCTGAAAGAACAGCTTGTTCCTAATTATTTGAAATATATATATATATATATATATATATATATATATATATATATATATATATATATATATATATATATATATATATATATATATATATATATATATATATATATATATATATATATATATATATATATATATATTGTTGTAATATCGATAACTATACTGAGGTTCTTTAAAAATGGTCCTAAATTTATTAGAAGAAATACACACTTAATCAAAATAGTACGTTGGCCCTTTTGAATCCGGTAGATGACATTATTGATCTTTTTAATAATTCTATATGGTCCTTCCCAGTCTTGTTGAAGTTTAGGTGATTTCCCAATTTTACGTTGTGGATTTTAGAACCACAGCAAATCATTTTCTTTAAACTCTTTCATATTTGATTGGCAATCATACCGAGTTTTCAATCTTTCGCTGGCTGCTTTGATCCTATTTCGGGCTACGAAATGAATTTCATTTAACCATGCTTGCATTTGTGCGGCATACTCGCTTCCCGATTCTACTTTGTTTCCCGGACTTCCAAACATAAGAACGCAAGGAAGTCGCATCTCCCGTCCAAATAACATTTTACTTGGGGTGGCCTTCGTCGAGTTGTAAACCGATCCTCTGTAAGCCATCAAAAATAACGAAATGTGTTTATCCCAATCAACTTGGATTTCACCGACCATCTTAGACAAGTGCTGTTAAATAGTTCTATTGAATCGTTCCACCATACCGTCAGACTGAAGATGAAGGGGAGTTGTGCGGGTTTTATGTAAGCCTAAAACACGGCACATTTCTCTAAACAATTGTGAATCAAAATTCCTGCCCTGATCTGAATTGAAATCCATTGGTATTCCATAGCGACTAACCCAGCCATCAACAACAACGTTGGCAACTGTCACTGCTTCTTGATTAGGTATAGCAAAAACCTCTGGCCATTTTGTAAAATAATCTATGACCACAAGAATGTTCTTATTGCAAGATTTTGACAATGGAAATGGACCTGCTAAATCTATAGCAATTCTTTCAAAAGGGGAACCTACATTGTACTGTTGTAAATGGCCCTTTGTTTTAGCGTGTGTTCCTTTACTAGCGGCCCAGGTATCACATTTTTGACACCATTCCTCTACATCCAATTTACAGTATACCCAACAAAACCTTTGGCGGATCTTGTCCAACGTTTTATTCAACACTAGATGTCCCCTTATACTCCGGAGTGCATTTGTTGGAGCACTTCTGGCACTTTTAATTTGGAATAATTAATTGCAAAACATTGGTGGAATCATCAGTGCTTTCCCAAATTTTTTTTAGAGATCCGTTCACAACCCTTAGAGAGTCCCATTGTGCCTTATACGATTTAGTAGCAGGACTCAATTCAGAAATCTTTTGCCAGTCAGGTTTCTTCCCTTCTTCCACCCATCTCAAAATTGGCCCTATATCATCATCTTTTAATTGTTCGTCTTGAATCACTTCATCTGACCAAGTGTCGTTAATTTGAAACCGTACCTGAAAACACTGATTATTTTTTTCCTTCCCCTCCATGCGAATGCAATACTTACATTCATGTGACGAGATTCTGCTCGGGTATTGATGCCTGACCGTTTGACACACAAAAGTTTACAAAGGCAATATACATCAAAATCACCGCAACAAAGTAATAATATTAAACTAAACTCCTTTTCCAAACAGATAATTTGTTTTATAATTTAATATACTAAAATGTTTTACATTAGCAACGATACAAAGGGCTAGAAACGACACTTAGTCAAAAGGAATTATAATAATTAGTTAAAGAGCCAATCACAACGCAGAACGAAAGCGCTTACGTCAGCACTCAACAAATTTACAAGAAAGTGTGCTTAAAATATGTTACATTTCACGCTACAACTTATTTAATACTCATCCGAAATCGATAAAATTAGGTACAAATAAAGGACCACACAATATCTATACAACGTAGTAAAAATTATTATCGAAAACCAGAAAGGAAAGACGCTAGAATTAAAAGCACACCAAAAACGAGCAAGTTTAATTAATAAGCGAACCGACGCTACCTCTCTAGTCGGCGTTTTTCATCGCGCTCTCCGCCTAGTCCGCGCAATAAAGTTATTCATTACAAAAATTACAATCGACGATGGAGACAACCGTGACAATTCATCATTGCCAGGTCGTCGTGACAGTGCGTCAGCCTTTTTGTGCTGTTCACCCTTCCGATGCTGAATTTCAAACTCGTATGATTGTAAACGTTCGATCCACCTAGCCACTTGTTCTTCTGGATTTTTAAAATTTAAAAGCCATTTCAAAGCAGCGTGATCCGTTCTCAACAAAAACTTTTGACCATATAAATACTTGTGAAAGTGCTTAATAGAATCAACGATTGCTAATAACTCACGTCTGGTGACGCAATAATTGCGCTCCGGTTTCGACAAAGTTCTGCTATAATAAGCTATAACCTTTTCATTGCCGTCAACAATTTGACTAAGCACTGCCCCTATTTTTTCATTACTTGCATCTGTGTCTAATACAAAATCTTTTCCGTGTTAAGAGACTACTCCCCTATCCGGGAGAGAAAATCGGCGGCTGCGTGAGATAAGAGAGAGAGACCACCAACTGGTCACCATGAAAAACAGCAACCAGGAATTATATTTCTTACGGGTGTTATAATGACGCTCATAGGTATCTTGTTGGTAGTCTTCATGTAGAGTTTTCTGGCTCTCTCTGAAGCTGCCAGATTTTCCTGAAGTTGGAGAAGTTCAGCTTCAAGCTGCTTGTATCTTTTGTCACTCTCTTTACTGGCATTTGACATCTCTTGTTTGGTTACATTGATAAATTCGATCTCGTGCATGAATTCTTTGATCTGGACCTGGTAACGTTTGAACTGCTTTACAGCTTTATCTTTGACTTTCAGAGTATCAGCAAGTTGTTCCTCCATAGCTTTGAAGTTACCTTCAACCTTTTCCCGGGCATTCGTTGCAAGCTGCTTCTGTCTCCTTTCTTCTTCAAGTTTAGCTTCCACGTCTCTTATCTTTTTAAGAAAACCCTTTCTACCTTTTTTGTCCATTTCCTGTCTTGACTGCGTCTCTCTCATCAACTGATCTTTCAAGGTTTGCATATTCACTTCCAATCTCAACTTGGCATCTTCGGTACCTTGAACTTCCTTTTCGAGCTCTTTGATCATCTGCTTCTGGGCTTCCACCTGAGTTTCAAGAGCTTTCTTGTCTTTTTCTAATTCGTGAACATTCTTTTCGACGTCATCTTTAGAAGAAACCAGGTCATCAAATTCTCTCTGCAGTTGACTTCTTGCTCTGTTTGATTCGGTCAAATCTTCGTTCAGCCCATCAACTTGTCGAGTCAGGTTGGGAATTTTTGTTTCTTTTTCTCTGAGATCCTTCTCCAAGTTATCTCTTGCAATTGTCAACCTCTGAGAGATGGCTTTTTCTTTGGCCAGGCTTTGATCGAATGTTCTTTGTTTTTTGTCAATTACTGAGAACTTCGACCTTGATTCGGTCAAATCTTTGTTCAGCCCATCAACTTGTCGAGTCAGGTTGAGAATTTTTGTTTTTATATTCGACGCCAAAGTTGGGGTAGGCAGGCTATGTAAGGCAATAGTCTGTATTAATTCTACTACCCTAGGGGTAATGATTGCTTCTTCGTGTAAGTGGGGAACAACTGCAAACCATTCTAAAAATTCAGGAGCTTTATTGGTAGTATTAGGATCTACTGCACCTAAATTAACAGATGCTTGCACAACATCCATCAGCTGTGGATGGCCACTTAACCCACATAACTTAATTTTTTCTCGGCAAACACAATTTTAAGGATCTAACCAAATCTGCCCTTATACAACAGATTTCCGCTTCACTATCTATTAAGGGAACAACAGGTGGGAGATTGTTTATTTTTATTTTCATAAATGACCTATCATAAAATTTTATAGGATTATGAAGTACATCATTTCCCGGACACGATGGATAAGAAGGTTCGTTACCAATACTACAACAATTGATATAAGCCGATGGTGCGACCTGCGAAACCTCTCGCTTCGGACAGTTTTTCCTAACATGGCCTGGCGAATTACAGCCATAACAACGCCAGATCTTAAATCGACCTGACGGTTAATTAAACTATCTGATTTGACAATTTGGCGAAAAGACGATGACTGGTATGGAACATGAGCAGCCGCATAATTATCGGCCACTTGAGATAGTTCTTCATGAGACAACCATCTATTTTGTTCTTGGGTCAAAACGAAATTTCGACAGTCAACAGGTAACAACTCCTTGAGCCGGTCGGCGCACAGCAAACTTATTAGCTGATCATAATCCCGATCAATCCCCCTGCTTTTAACATAGTATGAAAATGCATTATGTAGTTCGGAAGCCAAACTAGAGAACGTTTGGTCCGGTTTTTTAGTTAGAGATTGAAAATATTGTTTTAAATAGGCAGGACTGATTCTGTGTTCAGCTAAAAGCGCCGTTTTAACACTATCATAATTTTCTAATTGAGTAGGAGAAAGACGGGTTATTAAACTACGTGCTTTACAAGTCAAACATGACTGTAAAATCCTGGCTTTAATGTCATTATTGACATTATTAATAATAAATTGTTTTTCTAATAATTCAAAAAAACCAGGAGTTTCCTGAATATTTGAAGGAAATTCACCTACCAACGGTCTAATATTTGATATACACCGACTAGCCCGACTTTCAACCGAAGTTTCAAAATTTTCTAGCGCTATCATTCGTTCGCGTTCCTCTATTCTCCATCGTCTTGTTTCTTCCAATTCTAGCCATCTTAGCTTTCTATTTTCTCGTTCTTCTTCTAATGTCATCTCTTTTAATTGCAATTCTCTCTCTCGCAATGCTCTATCTATCGATTCATTTTCCAATTGCCTTTCTATTTCCAACTCTTTTCTCCTTTCTTCACCATCCCACATACCTCTACGCTTTTGTTTTTCATGACGTTTTCCTCGTCGATCTCCCCACGTTGGATCTTCGCCAAACCCACTAGTGTCTTCCCTCCTAACGTTCCCCGCATCCTCCCAATTTTCTGGAGACATATTCCCTCCAGGTAATTGCGCTGGTTTTTCACAACCCTCAACACCGGACGACTTACTATCCATCTTCAACCAGATAAGTATCAATATAAAAGACCTACTTATCTAAACTCAGACCGGCGGGAAAACTCGAAAAGAAACTCAAACCTTGAGCACGGATGGGTCGGCCAATTTTAGCCACGGAAAGCCTCGTAACTGGTTAGCTGATCCAAGGAAAACTTCACCGGCAAGAGAGATCTTTTTTCCGAACTTGCTTGTCGAACTTTGCTGGAGAGCACTTCTTTCTTCCTGCTACTTGATCCCACCGCTGCCACCAAAATGTCACTGTCTTCCCTGCTGGAATGACGTGAACACCAGGAAGAAAAGACAACTCAGAACGACAACAAAAACTTTATTAAAGCGCAGTTAATAACAAAAATCAAATACAAAACACGCAGGACTTCGCCTGATATTAAATAGCTAGACTGTACTGGCGGGTTTCAAAACGCTATATATATAGCCTCAGGAACGCGTAAACAAAATACAAGAAAACAACGTCTGACAATGTCTAGGTTCCTGTCTAGACAGATCGACGGGTGCAAGGTACACTTGTCAGGAGGTCCGGTAGAGCGACCCCTGACAGTGACCTTGTTTAACATTCTGTAGTCGACACAAAAACGTAGCGAGTTATCTTTCTTCCTAACAAGTACTACAGGTGAACTCCATGGACTATTGGATGGTTCAATAACTCCTTGTTTCTTCATCTTTTCTAGCATCTTTCTAGCTTCTTCTCGTTTTGCCCGTGGAAGCCTTCTTTGTGGCAGTTGACAAATGGGCTCTGTATTACCAGTTTGAATTCGGTGTTTGACGATCTTTGTTTTCCCATTGTCTTCTTCGTCAATAGCTATTATATCACAATATTCTTCAATCAGCTTTTCCGCTTTGACATAGTCCATTGGTTTTAATGAAGTTTTAGCGGCTTCAAGCAGTTCCTGAATTTGCGAGTACTTCATTCTCTTTTTATTATTGTTTTTACCAACCACTGTGGTACATGCCACTATGTGATCGACTGGGCTGCATACCGCAATTTCATCACCTTTTGTTATTTTCTTGTCGCATTCTGTCACATTCACAACTCTGACTGGCACGTAGCTTCCTGACTCCGTTCGTACCAGTGTTTTTCCGATCATTAATCCATGTTTTTCAACTCCGTTCAGGGGCTCGATAAACCAAACAACTCTTAAGTTTTTCTCATTCTCTATTTTTGCCCAAACCAAAGATTCCGACTGTGCAGGTACAATGATGCTCTTTGTTATCAATACTCGCTTTACCGAATTTGTTTCGCCTTTATAGCAAACAGGTATTTCCATATTTCCCTGTCTGAATGTTCCCATTTTCAAGTCCACTGCAAACCCCTGAATTCTCATAAAGTCAAGCCCAGGTAGGCATTCTTCTTTTATATCAGCAACCAGAAACTGGTGCTGAAAAGTCTTATTTCCCAGCCTTATTTCAGTTTGAATTTTATCAACTACTGGAACAAGCTCTCCTGTTGCAGTCTTTAAACGGATGCGCTTTCCACTTTGTAAAACCTCTCCTTTCGCCAAACAAGGTTTTATGATTGAACAAGAAGCTCCCGTATCAATAATAAACTTACAGTTTCTCATTCCTAATCTACCTTTCACAAATAAACTAGTTCTTTTTCCAAGAACTTTTCTGCACATCTGTTAATTTAAACTGACCTTCGAGAATTAATTCTTTTATTCCTTCCATAACGGCTTTGGTTTCTCTCAGATAATTTGTTAATTCCTCATCCATATCAAATTCGAATTTATCTGCATCCAGACCTTGGCTTTCCAATGTCATTCGGAGGCGATCCACGAGCTCAGACTTTTTTCCTTTGTCATTGTGTTCTCGTTTTTTTAGTTCCCGTCTCAACTCAAACTGGGAGAGTTTTTCCAATAATTTGTGATGAATTATTTTTATTTATTCCACATCTGACACCAGTTGTTGTAATATCGATAACTATACTGAGGTTCTTTAAAAATGGTCTTAAATTTATTAGAAGAAATACACACTTAATCAAAAACTTGTGTTTTAGTAACTGTAATTTAGACTGGTTGATTGAAGTAATGTAATCGCTCAACTCTATTTTTTATATGTCTTTCTTAGTTAAAATCTTTTGAGGTTTATCAGCCTTGATTATAAACCATAGATATAAAATATATATATACATGAATTTGAATTTGAATTTTGTTTATTATCAGAACCAAAAATATATATAAAAAAAAGTCTATAGAATCAAGCCATAAAAAATTAATGTCTGAAAGTTATATTTTTGATGAAGAGGAGCTACATCAGGCTCCTCTATACTGACAGAAGCGGGAGGACTCGCGACTCCTAAGAGATGCGGTCCTTGAAAGCGTTTACTGTCGGGGCGTCAATTGTGTATTGCGTAAGCGCATTCCATGGAGCGACAATCCGGTTTGTGAAAAAATTGTATCGCTCTTCGCAGCCTCTGACATACTGGCGCTCTAATTTGCAGTTGTGGCCACGCAGGTTGTATGCCGTGTGGCCGGCTGCTCGAGTTTGCGGAACAGAAAAGCTGACGTCGTCGATGTTGTGGGCGATTTTGAACTGCTCAATCAGGTCACCTCTCGAACGGCGGTCTTGTAGCGTTGTGATCCCATGCTGTTGCAGACGATGTTTATATGGCTGATGTTTTAGTGTTGCAATGATTTTTGTTGCCCGACGTTGGACCTGCTCAAGAAGGTTAATATCGCCCTTTTGATAAGGCGACCAAGATTGAACAGCAAATTCAAGATGTGGGCGGACGTAGGAGAAATAAAGTGTACGCCACAGTATGAGGCTGCGGCTGCGGAAAGCTTTTCTGAGTCGAGTCGGCTGAGCATATGATTGGCTGATGACGCTGCTTTTTCGACCTGTGCTCGGACCGTTAGATCATCTGAGACGAGAACACCAAGATCAAGTTCAACTTTGTGACTTCGAATGGTCGCCGCGAGCCGTCAATATGTCTCATAGAGTATTGGTGGGTTATTCTGTGTGAGCGACCGACATGCATGATTTTGCATTTCTCGACATTGAAGTGCATTAGCCAAGTGAATGACCACTCAACTGCACGGTCAATGTCAGCCTGGAGAGATGAAATGTCGGAAGCTGACTTGATGATGCCGATGATTTTGCTGTCGTCCGCGTACATTTTGATTTGGTGTGTGATAGTGTCCGGTAAGTCGTTAATATATAACACAAAAAGTAGTGGACAAAGAACAGAGCCTTGAGGAACGCCACTTGTCACATTTTTCCACTTGGACTCGCAGCCTTCAATCAAAACGCGCTGCTTCCTATCTTTCAGCCACGCTTCGATCCATGTGAGTAGCATACCACGGATGCCATAAGCTTTTAGTTTATGCAATAGGCGTTTGTGAGGTACTCTGTCGAATGCTTTGGCAAAATCTGTATATACTACGTCCGCCACATAGCCGATATGAACAGCTTCAGTGAGTATGTCGCGAGTTTCAAGTAGATTTGTCAAGCAGCTTTTTTTCTTGAGAAAACCATGTTGATGTTTGCTGATTAAGCCGTTGACGACGCAGTGCTGCAAATATATATACATATATATATGTATATATATTTGATGAAGATGGCTGAAAAAATAGCCGAAACTTGCAAGTTAAAAAGTAAGAAAGATTTGTATAATCGGGCGTTCTTTGAACAACTTCGTGGGCGAGTTAAATTACGTGAACTATCTCATATAATAGAAACATTTTGCAACAAAACTTGGTCAATAAAATTTAACCGAGCCTGTATCGACGAAAAATTAACACCTAATTATTTGAACATATATATATATATATATATATATATATATATATATAAAACCATGTTGATGTTTGCTGATTAAGCCGTTGACAACGCAGTGCTGCAAATATATATACATATATATATATATATATATATATATATATATATATATATATATATATATATATATATATATATATATATATATATATATATATATATATATATATATATATATATATATATATATATATATTGACGTTCTTAGGTGTAGTATTTTCTTTCAGGCACGCGGTATTAAAGACAATAGACCATTTTGCGTTTATTATTTTTTTCGACAGACATATATATATATATATATATATATATACCAACTCCGCCTTGCTAATTGCGAGCCAGTCCCAAGCCTGGATAAAGGAGGAGGGACAGTTGAAAGGATCAAACTTTGATCCGCAACAGGAAGTACTTATGTGCTTCCTACATACAGCCAATTCAGTCTTAAAACACTTGTTATAAAGGACTAAAAACTATCATATATATATATATATATATATATATATATATATATATATATATATATATATATATATACATTTGAAATGGTACACCACGTGACTTTGTTGCAACGGGTCAGTGATACTCGTTCTATCATTCTTGATGACCAAATTGAAAAGTTTCAAGTTTTTGTAATAAATATATAAACCCAGTTTATTCCTGACGGGGTCTATAACAGAAATTTCCTTTTTTATTATCTTCTTTATAATACTTTCATCAATTCTGTAATTGAGATTCATTTGATTTTTGTAGAACACGGGGAACTCCTGGCGTACTTCACGACCATTGTCGGCGTCAGACCCAGCCGAACTCACAGATGTTTTCATTTTGGTTACAAAATTGTTAATAAAACCGTCGACAAAGCTATTAGAATAATTGTTGTTAACCAATAACTGCTTGATTCTAACTATTTCTTTATGGAAATCTGACCAGGTTTCGGAAAAACGATTAGCTCTGAGGAGATAACTATTAATAACACTTCTTTTATATCTGTCCGGACACTCGCTGTCACCATTTAGGTATGTTCCATTATTAGTTGGTTGGTAGTAGGACCAGAATCAGTTATTGTGATGATGGTGTCGAGAAAATTTACTTGTTTTTTACTGTCATTTAGGTCGAAGGTAAATTTCAAAACTGAATTGCTCTCGAAAGTATTCTTTAAAGCAACGACTTCACGTTCAGACCTCACAAGAAGAAAGATATCATCCACATATCGCGCATAAACAATTGGGGTTTCTTCTATTTCAGCGAAAGCAATCTCCTCTAAACGACCCATGTAAAAGTTAGCAAAGGTTGGTCCCAATCGAGATCCCATCGCCACTCCATCAATCTGTAGAAATAAGCTCTGGTCTAAGTGTCTGAATGGAGACTCTGTAGTACATACCAGCAGGAGCTCGTGCAGCAGAGATTCTGGAATCTTTGGAGGTGGCAACGTATCACTATGATAGACGTAATTGCAAATGATAGATATTGTATCACGAACCGGGACGTTAGTGAAAAGACTCTCGACATCCATTGTATATATATTATATACATTTGCATTTCTATCTGTTGCATTTTCCTATGAAAAGGACATAATTGCACCTTTTTGTTTTTCCATTATAACATTTTAAAATAGTTTCAAAATATATTCTAAATAGCCTACAACCTATCGACTAGCAGCCAAAGGGGGCGTGGCTTAAGGCTAGAGGTAAATCGCACTCTAATTTCACATTTCAATGTTATTTTGTTGATAATAATAAATATATTAATATAAGTGTCGCAAATAATATGATTTGTTGATTTAGTTAGTTTAAATTTAGTTTGACTAATTGGAATAAAACTTATTTATAATTCGTAAAATGCCTTGACTACACATTCATGTTATTATTACTATACCCGGCAAGTTCAGATACATCCGAGCGGGTTTTCTCGGCAGGAGGACAAATCGTCAACTATAAAAAGACAAGGCTGCGGCCAGACTTTGTTGACAAGCTGCTGTTTGTTCAGCAGAATCACGATCGGGTCACCATCAGGAATTGGATCATTGCCAACAAAGATATTGGTGTTGGTGATGACGAGGCCGAAGATAAAGATAGAGATGTGAATATTTTGGACACTGCCAGCCGGATAGTCTGCCAGGACCATCACAGTCGACTAGCAAACACCAACGTCCTAGCCAAATTAAAAATTAAAAATATTGACAGTTTATATTGACTATCATTGGACAGTGATTTTTTTTATAATATGATAATAATATCGTCAAATAGTTAATAGATAATATTCTTGTGATTTATCTCCTAATGTCCCGTTATTTCTCGTTATCTCGTTTTATTCGAGACAAAAATTCCACAGTTGACATTTCAGTCTAGATCCCAATATAGTATCGTATCGTATCGTATTGGATTTGTATCTTTATTGGTCGGGGCGTCTCGTATTCTATCGTTTTATTCGAGACAAATTTCAGAAGTCGTATCGTATCGCATTGTTTCAAAAAAATAATGGGACGCAGAATCCTGTTCTATGCCCCGGCCACTGATTTTATGTCCCTAAAATTCTATTTCCTGTTATCCAATGTGACATTTTGAAGGTTTAAACTTCAAGTTACCTTCTCTCACTTTTGTGAAAAACAGACTTAGTGCTTTCAAATGTGCATCCCAGGATTCTGTATGAATCAACACGTCAAAAGTCGTGTACTTTTTATCTTCATGCCTCATCGGGACCTGCCAATAGCTCTTTGTCAAATCAAATTTTGAAAAGTATATGCAGCCGGTTAGTTGTACCAGAATATCTTCCGTATTTTCTTGTGGGACTGGATCCAAAGTTCTCACTTTATTAATTTTTCGGTTGTCGCAGCAGATTCTTGTTATACCGTCATTCTTTTTAATCAAGACCAATAGTTCCTCGAATGGAGAATTGGAAGCTTCTATTATCCCCTTTTTAAGCTTATCGTCAATCTCCTCATCCAATAACGTAAACCGCCTTCCATAAACAAATCTATGGAATTTTTTACCGCAAAAACTAGGGCTAAAGTTAATTTTTTTTTATTTGGACGTAATTCTTTTCTGCTTGGGTCAGGGCACGGCCTGCATGAGCGACTGCGTTTTTTTGTTCCAAATCGGTGTGAAATCACTGCTTCAATTCCGTATTCAAATGCATTAGCAGCTATTACGATGTCTCTTTTGCGATCATAATGCGTCAGCAATAAATTTGATTGTAACACTTTTTTAGGACTTGTGAAAGATTCTTGGTGTACTTTTAACCATTCAAACTTCTCATTTTTTCCAAATCATTTAATGGGCCTCTCATTTGTCTCATCTTTGGTACAAAAGCAGAATAGTAACTAACCATACCCAAAAACGATTTTAACTGTTTTCTGTCTTTTGGTGGGGGCATTTCAACAATTGCTGTTATTTTTCGTGGGTCTGGTTTTTGGCCTTCTTTGCTGATAATTTGACCCAGAAATTTAATCTTTTTTTTGGCAAGAGAGCACATGTCAATCTTGACTCTAAATCCAAAATCTGAAATCTGTTTGAATAGTTCAAAAACATTCATATTGCGTTCTTCCAATGTTGTACCGGTCACAATTACATCATCCATGTAAGCCGCACAACCTTTTAACCCTGAAATTAAATTATCTACTGTTTCCTGGAAAATACCTGATGCACTTTTTACTCTAAAGGGAAGTCTCTGGTACTGATATAACCCGTTAGAAGTGTTGATCGTAACGAGTTCTTTTGACGATTCATCCATTTCCAACTGCAGATATGCATCAGCAAAATCTACTTGAGTAAACGAAGCTTCTTGGTTTAATTTTTAAAAAATTTCATCCGGTGTTGGAAGTGGATGTTGATGCATCTTAAACGCCTCGTTAAGGCTTGTTGTAAAATCATCACAAATGCGCACCGTTCCGCTTTTCTTTGGAACAACCACAATCGGTGCCGCCCAGTGACTGTATTCAACTTTCTTAAGAACTCCTTCCCTGACTAGTTTTTCAAGTTCCCTAATGATTATTTCTTCGTAAGCAAAAGGTATTTTTCGTGGGCTGCAAAATTTTGGCTGAGACTCTGACTTAAGGAGCAATCTTGCTTTCTTTTTACTACAATGGCCCAATTCTTCTTTGAAAACATTTGGAAACTCTGTTTGTAACCGAACAGCTAAACTGTTTTCTTCCTGCGAAGGCTTTTCTGCAACAGAACAACAGATTGCATCAAACGCTTACATCATTCAATTCCTAGAAGTTGTGTAGTGTTTTTGGCCACAAACAGCGTCCATTGCCCGTGAATCCTGCGCACGAAAATTTAGTTTGAAATTCACCTAGTACTTGAATTTTAGTACCGTTTGCAGCACCAATTTTTGTTGTTGCCTTATCTAGCCTTGGTGAGTCAATCTTCACCCAAGTTTTTGTACAGATGATTGTGACATCGGCTCCGGAGTCCAGTTGCATCCTAATTTCGACATCATTAAATTTCACCGTGGTGTATCTTCTATTGGTTGCTATAAGTGTTCGCTTGCTGGGAAATGTCTTGACTTGCCGTATTTCGTGTCGTCTATACGACAGACTTGGTCTCCTCCTTAAATTTGGGCTTCTCTTTCTATCAGTTTTGTTTCAGTTAAGCGTAACTTTAACTGAATTTGGTCTAATAACTGAAAAAAGAGATTTAAGTTAAGTACTAACTGAAACTTTAACTGAAAAATAATGTTAACTTTAATTGTAATACTAATGGTAAAAAAGTCGAAACTGTAATACAAACCGAAAAAAATGTTTTTGGAAAATCCAATGCTGAAATGCGCCAAAATTTTATTTCTTTGTTTATATTTGGTAACCACTCGTGTCTTTTATCTCTACTATGATTTTTTTTCATCGCTTTATTTGCATTTAATATCGTATAAACAATGTTAATGATAAATTCTGGCCGAAAACAAGAAAATGGAGTTCGGTGTTATTTCAGTTTCGAACCCTTTACTGATAAAAGCCGGTGCAACGTGGTTTGTAGTGTGGGAGAAAAAGATTCGGAAGCTCACGTGTTCGAAACTTGCGGAGCTTGGTTGAAAGGTAAAACATCTAAGTCATAGACATAAGGAAGTGGCAAAAGAACTTGCGGAGCTTTGTTGAAAGGTAAATCATCTAAGTCATAGACATAAGGAAGTGGCAAAAGAACTTGACGTTTTGGAGACAAATCGCAAAAAACTAAAGTCCAAGCGCAAACTAATCGAAAATGATACAGGAAACACGGTTAACCAGAATAGCGCACAGACTACTTTGCTTGATTTTATTAGCAATAAAAAAATGGAATTCAGATGTAAAAGAAGTGAAACTGAGACAGCGTTTGCTTAGTAATATGTTTATCAGTACTGGGTTATATTAATAACTGTTATACTAACTGTAACAGTAACTGTAAAAAATATTAACTCTAATATTAACTGGAAAAAATTAATAAAATTAACTTTAACTGTAATACTAACTAAAAAATATTAAATTGGCTAAATTTAACTGAATAACCCTAACTGAAACAACACTGTTTTCTCCTGAAATGTCTTTTGGGACTTTTATCACAAGTTCTGCAGTTGGCAGCAAAATGTCCCAGTTTTCCACAGCGAAAACAAACATTTTTCTTTACCGGTGAACTACGGATTTCTTGGCTGGGAGATTTTTTAGGTTATCTTTCTGAATAGTGATTAACCTTACTAACTAAGGTTTCGGAAATCATCATTTGGTCTGTATGTAACAGTTTTATCCTTTCACATTCATTGATAAGCTTTTCCAGTGAGCACTCTTGTTCTACCCTGAGCAGTAATTTGTGCAGTAAAATGTTTAAATATTTCGGATCCTTCAATCACCATATAAAATGTAAGCACATACTGGCTTCTTTTCTGAAATGTTCCCAGTGTGCTTCGTTGCACATCCTTGTGCCGAATGCCCTGAAAGTCTCTGAGTTCCTTATTTGTCTTCAAAATCAAACCGTCTTTGATGAAGGCTTTTTTATTACCAAACAGTTTTTCTAGCCAACCTTTTGTCTCTTCATAGCTTAGATTCTCGATTGTTCTCGGCAATATACTACCCTTAAGTAGTGTGTATTCGTTTTGTTGAAGCTTCCCGGTCAGAGTTGCTCTATTTTCTGAATCGTTCATTGATGCGCCTCCGACTGACTGAACAGCTTCCTCAAACCGCCCAATCCAATTAGTGAATGTAAGTCCTTGGTCGTAAACAATTTGCTCGATTCGTTTGTAGAGGTCTGGTCTTACTTCGATGGATCTATTGCCCTGCATCATTGAAATTACCTAAAGAAATTTTTTCTTAGTTTCTTCTTTTTCAATTCTCTTTTCTTTTTTTTCTCGAGCTTCTTTTTCAAGTTTTTCTCGAGCTTCCTTCTCAAGATTTTCTTGTTTTTCTCGAGCTTCTCTCTTAAGTTTCTCTTTTTTTTCTCGAGCTTTTTTATCAATTAGAAACTTAAGCAATTGTGTTATGTTTGAATTTTGCTCCTTTGACATCCTGGTCGCCAATTGTTATATCTATTATTTTAATTTAATGATAATAATTATAATCTAAAACTATAGTGGTTGCTATACACTATTCTTCTAATGTAGATCTCAAGTCCAAAATTAATAATAATATATTTTTTTTATTATAGTTTATAGTCTTTTACACCATGTGTTTTAAGACGCGAAAACATAATCAAAATGAAAAAAATACTTATTTACACTAAATAATTTTTCTCTATATTTACAGTTCTTAAGGATTATTTTGTATCCATTTATAGATGATGTCGTGGCATATTTCCGAGTTCAGTATAGTTTGGAGTGTAGTTGGTTTTTGGATCCTTTTACAAAAGTTCCCAAGTTCCATTCCTAGTTGTGTCGTTTCTTTGCAGTGCAGCAACCAGTGCTCGATTGTTTCCTCTGTTCCGCAGGTTTCGCACAAACCTGTCTCATGAAGATTCATTCTCTTCAAATTTTGTTTCAGCCGACACTTTCCAAGTCGGAGTCGGGAAATGATGACTTCTTTTTTTCTGTTTGTTGTCTTGAATTTAATTTTATTTGAGATTTTTTTTTTCGAGAGACCAGTAGTGTCGACTTTCTTGAGCAGAGTCCCTTCTGGTCTGCCATTCGTTCAAAAGCTCTCTGCGTATTGTTCTTTTTATGTCAAATATCTCTGGCATAATCTCAATCTCTATTTCGGGATGTTTGGTAGCTTCTTTGGCAAGGCAATCTGCCATTTTATTTCCACGTATGCCCACGTGGCTAGGTACCCAAATCAGGGTAATTGTTTTCCCTTCTTTTGAGAGGTTGGATGCTAGTGTTAGGACTGATTCCACAAGAGCAGATTTTGAGCATTTGCAGAATTTTTCAATGATATCATAGAGCTATATGAATTCGTAAATAGGGCTATTTTATGTAGACCGTCTGGTTGTGCCATCCACTCCAAGCCGCATTTTATAGCTGTTAGCTCAGCCGTATAAATACTAACGTCATTCGTGACTCTCTTAGCTATTTTCATATCTTTTTCCGGGATATAAATTCCCAAAGCTGCTACATTGTCTATCTTAGATGCATCTGTGTATATATGTGTCGAGTCTGTATATGTAGCAATCAGTTCCTTAGCTCTTTGGACAATTGACGGATCATCCTTTTTTAACCCCACCAGCCCTTCGTTAAAAAGAGGTGGAATAAGTTTCCATGGTGGAGTTAGAAAAGGAGTTAAGGAGACTGGATTGAATTTGTCAACTATTTTGTTCAATGCCGCTGTTCTTTTGGCTGCTGGATGTTCAGCTTCTTTCACTTTTCTGTGAAAGAACCATCGCCATTTAACCCCTTCTTGCTCTCTGGGAGGTACAAAGACGTCTTTTGTCGGATGGTTTGGAATGATCTTGGTTTTAGTGGCAAGGTTTGTAATTAACATCTTTCGTCGTATATCGAGTGGAGGATCTCCGCATTCTATTTGTAGAGCGGCCAAACTGGTTCCAACCATTGCCCCGCAAGCTGATTTTAAGTCACTATATTGGATTTTCTCGAGTCTTTGTTTTTGAGATTCTGATGCACTGTCAATTGCTTCGCAGCCAAACTCCATCACTGACCGTATGGCGCATCGGTAGAAAATCATCAGTGTTTCTCTGCCGCATCCCCAGCTTTGTCCTGTTAGGCATCGCATGATATTTAATCTTTTTTTGCAACGATCAACGATCTTATAAATGTGTTTTTCCAGGTTAATTTTGAGTCAAATATTATACCGAGAAATGTAGCTTCGCTCTTCCAACTGATCTTTTTGTCATCCATACAAATAGGTAGGGAATTTTTTCGGAATTCATTGTATTTTGTAAAACAGACTGCTACCAATTTCTCGGTTGACAGTTTGAATCCCCAATTGAGGAAGAATGTTTGGATTTCGTTTAATCGAGTCTGTAAGCAGTTTCGCATAGTATGTGGGTCTTTTCCTGAAATCCATATTGCTACATCGTCCGCAAATATAGATGTCCGAATGCCATGGATTTCTTGACAAGGGATGTCGCTCATCATAACAATGAACAAAAGGGGGCTCAGGACAGAGCCCTGCGGGGTACCATTTTCCAACAATACCGGGTCTGACAACGTGGATCCCACACGAACCATGGCCTCTCGATTATTCAAGAAGCTATGGATCCATTTTAAAATCTTTCCTCTGACACCAAGTTTTTCTAGCTTCAACAAAAGCCCCTCTCGCCACATAAGATCGAAGGCTTTTTCTAAGTCCAGAAAGACCGCCAGTGTCTCACCCTTATTCCACATCGAGCGTTTAATATCGTTTTGTGGTCTAAGGATGTGATCTGTGCATCCTCTTCCTTTTCTAAAGCCTGATTGTTCACGGTTTAAGAGATTATTTTGCTCCAGGTAGAACCTTAACCGATTTGCAATAATTCTTTCAGTAATCTTGCACAATGAACATGTTAGGGAAATGGGTCGATATGAGTTGGTGTCTGCAGAATGTCTTCTCGGTTTTAGTAGCGGAACAATTATGGATTGCTTCCATAGTTTTGCTACCTCTCCTTTGGACCAAGATAAGTTTATAAGATCCAAGAGCTTATTTAAACCTATCTCGTCTATTTGTCTTAGCATCTCATAGCAGAGATTGTCTGGACCTGGAGATTTGCCGTTTGCACTCTGCATCAGAGCTTCCGTAAATTCTTTTAAGGAAATTTCTGTGTTTAAATCATGTGGGTCGTTTTCGCAAGAAATGCCAGATCTGATGGTAAAGGTAATTTCTCTTTTCAGAGCCTCTTTCCTTTGAATAAATCTTAGGTCAAGATTTTTGTCTGACGAGTTTTTTGCGATGGCAGTTGCTAACGCATTCGCTTTGTCTTTGTCAGAATAAGCGGTTTCATTTTCACTCAGTTTCAGCGCTGGAACGTTAAAACCTGCATGTGTGTGGACCATATTTTTTTACCGCTTTCCACATTGTAGTCTGACTAGAGTGTGAGTTAAGAGAGCTACAGAATGTTCGCCAATGGTTCTCTTTTGCTGTCCTCACTATCTTCTGTGCGATTTGTTCGAGTTATCGATACCGTTCAAAGCCAGTCGTAGTATACTCTTTCCGAAGTGAGTATAAGACTTTGTTTCTTGCTTTGATTGCGCTTTCACATTCATCATTCCACCATGGTACTGGCCTAAATCCTGATCGTCTTCCATTTTTGGTTGGTATTGATGCTATGGCTGCTTTGTTCAGACCTTGCGTTAACCCGTTTTAGACCATCGTACGTTTTACGAACACACTTATATTTGGCGTTGCATAAAATTCAGCTGTAATTTTTTTCTTGTTAAAAGTTCTGTTTTATGTTAAGAAAGCTTCAATACACTGTATAAAAATTTTTAAATAATTTTTTTATTCGTATTAAGTAGTTTAATCTGGGTTAGAATATGAGCATTTTCAAGGTTTTCGACAGATATTACTTTAAAAATTTATTATGCTAATTTCATGAGAGTTATCATAACAAAAGTTTGAAATATCGAAAGAGGATGTACTCAAAAGTAAACAGCAACGTTAATTAAATTTTATTGTGTTTACACTAACCCACAATCTGAACATGTATGAGTCATGCTCGTTCTACGATCGTTGGGCGTATAGAGTACTTTATGCGAACGAGTCGAAACTAGTTTATTCAGCTTATAGTTGTGCAGTGGTTGACTTGGTGATAGTGTTTTTTGCTAATTTCATTCTTGGAATGAAATGTTTGTAAAGTTTAAAAATGAAAGGCGTCAAACAGAACGTTTTTTCACGTTGAAAGAAGCTATGTAACTAATTCTTGATGATGATGATAGCATTGAGGTTGACATACTTGTCATTCTTCCGCCCGGCGCATCATAACACGTGACTGATGAATAAGCAAATGAAGAAGAAATGTTATTCTTTGTAATATATCCGGGAACGTAGAAGTTGATTATACTAATGATGGGATGGGATTAGACTGTGTCGGTTCTTTGGGTGAAGAAATTTAGGTCGCAAATACGGTCAGTTCAATGCCGCGGCAACCAAAACGCTAAAAACGATTGAAATGCACTTGGACCAAAAAGAGTCATTTGAATAGCCACTTTTAAAACAGTCTATATATAACGAGTTTGAAACACCACAATGGTGCTTTGCTTGAAAACCCCCATATAGGCTGTTTAGGTTGTTTTATACCGATGAAATGAATTCATGCACGGTTGAAAAAACAAAACGATAGGAAAGATTCAGCAACTGGCCATGGTCACGAACTGGAAAAGGTGAAAACAGTAGGTCGCTACAAGCTGGAAAATTGTGGCAAAACACTGTACATGTGGGCCAAGTGTGGCAAACGACTTCATCGGAATTGTTTTGGTGCTTTCCGCACACTCCGGTTCTGAAACGGCTATCATGAACTGCTTGACTGATATATTGAATGTTAAATTTTTGGATTTTATTGAACTGTGTTACTAATAAAGTCAGAAATGTGTTTTTAGCTTTTCTGTTTATAGCCTAAAATTTATATTATAATTGTTTGCGTTGAGAAAAAAAAATTGACTTTTAAACATTTTGTCGTTTTCAGTAGTCTATACGACCACCGTTCGAAAAACGAGCATAGAGAATTTTCAAAGTTTTCTTTCAAATAAAAATTAATTAAAAATAAATCTGTTAAAACATAAGCAAGTAACTTAGAAATAACAAAAAAAAATAATAGAAATCTAATTAATAAAGTTTTGGACCTAAACGGGTTAACATGTTTGTTGCTTCGTCAACATTTGTGAAAGTTTGGAGTTCATTTAACATTCCTGTCGAAAGCCGTTGGTATTTGTACCAATCGGCTTTTTCCAGGTTCCATACCTTTCTGTTGTTTACCTCGTAATTGACCTTTTTATTTAGTGTGATCAAAACCGGGTAGTGGTCACTGCCCAGATTTTCATCTAACACTTTACACAAGGTTTTTTGAGATAAAGAAGGAGAGCACATTGCTAAATCTATAGGAGTTGTCCTTCCGCTGGGAGTCAGGTGGGTACCTGATCCGGAAAAAAGGGCAACAGGGCCATACTGATCTAACAATTTCTCAATTAATTTTCCTCTATTATCTGAAGTTTCAGCACCAAAAACAACAGGGTATGCATTGAAGTCACCTAATACAATTGAGTTGGTATAACTGAATGACTTTTCCAGTGTAGATTGCAGTGTTTGATGATTGTCATTTGGTGGAACGTATGCATTGATAATGGTGATGTTTGATCCCTTTTCAGAAGAAATGGTCACAAATAGTGACTCATATTCGTTTTGTTCTATGGTTTGCGAGGCGTATAAGATGCCTTCTCGGAGGAGTGTTGCGACCCCTCCTCCTTGATGGCGACCTCTATCCAGCCTGACAATATTATATCCTGAAATACTGAAGTTATTGCCCTCTTTCAGCCATGTTTCCTGCAGGGCAATGATGTTGGGAACCTTCTCCATTTTTCCGATAAAAATATTTAGTTCGTTGACTCTCGCTCGAATACTTTGACAGTTCCACTGTAAAATGGTAATGTTGTTGTCCATGTTTGGTTTTTTGAACTGGTTTATACCGTTTTCTAGAGGATTCAAATTTTAAGATTCGGAAACCTCCATATCTCCAGGGTACGCCTGAAAGCCATTGTATTTGAGGATGTTATTTTTTGGCGTGTCTTTGGACATCTGTTCTGGCTTTTTTTGTGCTGCATTTTTCTTGGTAAAAGGTTTTTTTGACACAACCTTTTTCAAGGCAGCAGCATAGGAAATACCTTCTTTCGCAACAGCTGAATTGACTTTCATGGAGAAAACATATTTTGGACAGGTCTTACTTCCTGTGCAATGTCCATTCTTTCCACAGCTTGCGCATACACGAGGGCGTTCTTTTTTGTCTTTTTCCTTCTCAGGACATGATTTGAAACCATGATCTTTGGTGCAAAGTGGACATTTAATTGCATTTCTGCAATCCTTTGCTTTGTGACCAAAACCGTTGCTTTTGAAACAACGAAGTGGTTCTTGTACATAGGGGCGTGTACGAAAAACTAAGTAGGCGAATCTAACTCTTTCCGGTGCTTCGCCTTTGGGGTATGTAAGGATTACAGCCGTTGTTGCGCTCACTGCTCCTTTTATCTTTTTTGTAATTCGATACGCAGTTGTACTCCCGGTCGATGTCTTGGTACTCTTGATGTCTTCGGTTGTCAGTTCCAGGGGAACCCCTGTAATGACAACCTTTGAAACAGGTTCGGGTCTTGTCTTGAATACCTTAACTGGGTAGTTTTTTATTTTGGACAAAGAGAAAACATTCTCGTTTTCTTTTGCCGAAAGGACAAGCACACCTAACATTGACCGTCGGGCTTTTATTTCTACTTTTCGACCGAACAAAGTGTCAAAGAATTTTTGCACTTTAAATGGGTCGACAAGTTTTTTGGCCTCAATAATTTGAATCTGATTCATGGCTGCTTCAGACGTTTGTGGAACTTCTGTACGTGGAGATTGTTCAGCATTTCCATGAAAGCGTTTATTTGCTGGTTCACTTTGCTGCTCCGGGATTTCTCCGCTTCGAACTCTTTTTTTCTTTTTTCCCACTGTCTCCCAAACTTTTCCATCATGTTTTTGGTTTTCCAACACAACAGTATTCGTACTTTCCTCCATCGGTTCTTCGCTCTTTGAGTTGGAAACCACTTTCTGCATAGAAATTGCCATTTTAAATTTCTCTTGCTTATCTGTACTTGAATATATCCAAAAATATATCTATATAATGAGATTCAGCCAATAATAATATTTATCTGCTTGTCTCATAAAGCAATGAAAAAGGAAATAAGACAAAACTTAAAGATATATATAAATATATATATATATATCTGCTTGTCTCATAAAGCAATGAAAAAGGAAATAAGACAAAACTTAAAGATATATATAAATATATATATATATATATATATATATATATATATATATATATATATATATATATATATATATATATATATATATATATATATATATATATATATATATATATATATATATATATATATATATATATATATATATATATATATATATATATATATATATATATATATATATATATATATATATATATATATATATATATATATATATACATACATATAGCCATATATAAACTTTAAATTAAACATGACGATAACGACTTATAATTTACAAACGTAGAATCTGAATCCACGGCTAATGATAGTGCGTCACCAGCGTTGGGGAAAATTCTTTTCAGAAGTATTTAAAATACAAATGCCTTCTCGAAGTATTTAAAATGCAAACGCCTTCTTGGGAGTATTTCAAATACAAATACCTTCTCGGAAGTATTTCAAATTTTGCGCTTAATGCTGTCAAATAGAAGTATTTTAGATAAAAAATACAATAACGTATTTTGCTGCAAAAATACTAAAATACTTTTTTAACACACGCATCACAAGCACGTATTAGCAAAAACAAGTTAAAAGAGGTAATTTGTTATTGCATTAAAATAACCAGTTTCAACTTTTAAAATCAAAATTTGCTTTTAAACACAGTAAATGTTCAAAAGTGTCACAATTCACAATTCAAACGATAGCGGTGAGGTGTCATTATTTGTACCTCAGTGCTGAACAGTCGTTCCACTGGAGCCAAAGATAGGATGACAGTTATGTACCGCTTGAAGATTTTTGAAACAAAAGGGTATAATTTTAACATATTCAAGTTCTTACACGTTAAATTTAGAGAATTCGCTTTCTATATTATAATAGCCAGCGTCACTCACTCACTCACTGATTACCGTTTAATTTATAGCGCTGTACAAAAAGCCTACCTCGGATATTTAGTTGTATGACTTACAATTTATAAGCATAGATAATGTATAAAATAACTAAATGATTTAAATGAATAATGAGTTTTAAGTTGAAGTTGACAGTTGAAAAAAAAATTTTAAAGCGGTCCCACGGTCGAACGAGCTTTGGAGCACTAGATATTGCAGGAAGATTGAAGGAGACAGTGAAAAGCAAAGTTTTAAGCAATTTACAAAACTCCGTTTCAAACGTAGCAAGCTTGACTGCCAATGAAAGATTGTTCCTCGTCTTGGGTCCAATGACTCTGAAGAATCTTTCACCGAGTGATGCCCGACGTGAAGCTGGCACGACGAGATGTCCGAAAGACGACGATCGGAGTCGTCTGCGGCCGGCGACGGAGCTGATCGGTTGAAGATCCAACCTGAGATAATGTGAGTCATTATCGTGTAGACCTTTGAATACGAATAGCGCAATTTTGAAAACTATTCTCTCCGGTAGCCGAAGCCAGTGGAGATCATGTAAAATAGGTGTCACGTGATCATATTTCTTGGCATTGGATGTCATTGAGAAGCTGGTAGACCGACCAATACGGAATTGCAGTAATCGATTCGTGGAAGGATGAGAGAAGTGACTAGTATTTTTCGGCCAAGGGTGGGTAGAGACCTGCTCACGCTCCTAATCTGTTTGAGAATGAAGAAGCATGAGCGGACAGTGTTGCGAACATGTAATAGACTAAAATTTCTAAACGTGATAACATGTCTTACATTATAGAAAGAAAGTGCTATGAAATAAACCAACATTTAAGTCCACAAGAGCCACGTTTTTGCTGGCGATATGCTTCAGCCACCACTCCCAAATATCTCTCAACCTTGCTACACCCATACACTCCATCACGTCAGCTCCGCTCTTCAACTCAATTTCTTCTTCAATCCCAATTTTCAAACACTAAGTTTGGTGCACGAGCTTTCCGTGCTGCAGCTCCTCTGGTTTGGAACTCACTTCCTTCCCATATCAAATCTGCTTCATCTCTTTCCCTCTTTAAACGTACTTTAAAAACTCATCTTTTCCAGTTAAATTAGTCAGTTCATCTCACGTTCACCCGCCTCAGATTCGTTTACGACATTGGCGTTAAATAAATTTGATTTGATTTGATTTGATTTGATTTGATTTGATTTGATTTGATTTGATTTGATTTGATTTGATTTGATTTGATTTGATTTGATTTGATTTGATTTGATTTGATTGGATTGGACGAGGCATCTCAGCTATAGAAGATGTAACCATATTTCTTACGTAATTAGTCGTATAGCTAATTGTAAATATTTTTATTAGTAGTTATTAAATATATGAATCCTTTAGCTCGTTCGGTTTTAATTTGTCATGTTGACAGGACATTGTCACATTAAAAACAATTCGGTCGTTCGTTGTGTGTTATATTTGCTAATGATAAAAGTGAAAGCAACTGAACGCGGTCTTCTGAATATTTCCGTTTTTTGACACCTTTCAGTTTTGAAATGTCAGTTGAAGTAATAACCAAGGACGGATCAAGGGAGTGGGAAAATGCATCCCCCCAGAGTATCAAGTAAAAAATGTTTTGGGTAGAATATCTAGTTTTTGGAAAATGACTGTTGTTGAAAGTAAAATTGCTATGAAATACCTACGACTGCCCCCCGTTCATTAATTTTTTGGAGAACAAAATAGGAGTCTTTTAAATTTTTTTGTGAAAATTACCCTTTTCCAATTTTGGAATTGCATCTCCCTACCATGAATTCACTTGAATAGAATGTAAGATCAACAGCAGCAAATAAACCTACCAAACTTCAACTCGATTGGATAACGTAAAGTTGGGTTTTTTAGTGGTAAAGGGTCCAAACTTATGGTTTAAGCTAGCCAACACGGTGAAATTAAAATAAAGGATTTAAAAATAAAAGCTTTGCCAAAATTAAAGATTGATAAAATTTTTTATTTATTCTCCGCAAAAATTAAAATTGCATAAAATATTTGTTTCAAATTTAAAAATTTTATTTTTCAAACTTTCTTTATTTATTTATTCATTTATTTATGTATTTATTTATTTATTTTTTTATTTATTTATTTATTTATTTATTTATTTATTTATTTATTTATTTATTTATTTATTTATTTATTTATTTATTTATTTATTTATTTATTTATTTATTTATTTATTTATTTATTTATTTATTTATTTATTTATTTATTTATTTATTTATTTATTTATTTATTTATTTATTTATTTATTTATTTATTTATTTATTTATTTATTTATTTATTTATTTATTTATTTATTTATTTATTTATTTATTTATTTATTTATTTATTTATTTATTTATTTATTTATTTATTTATTTATTTATTTATTTATTTATTTATTTATTTATTTATTTATTTATTTATTTATTTATTTATTTATTTATTTATTTATTTATTTATTTATTTATTTATTTATTTATTTATTTATTTAATTATTAATTTATTTATTTATTTATTTATTCATTTTATTTATAACATTACAATGAAAAAATTGTTTTATCGTTCGAATGCATTCCAAAACAACTGAAAAAAAAGAAATAGATTAAAATAATTTTAACTGTTTATATATTTAACTAATTTAAGTAAGGTAAATAGTTTTTAATTTATTTAATTATATAAAAGTTTATACAAAATGTGTTTATAAAATTATTTATTCTATATAACTGAATTTGCCATAGATAGCAGATCGTGACACAAAAACGTCTTAAATATATATATATATATTGCGAATAAACTGTGGAATCAATTTATCTTTGAGACATGCTCTAAGAAATACAACTCGCCATTTGGCACAAACAACCTTTTGAGCCAAATTCTCGACTTTTCGGTATAAAACTCGCAGTACGAGACTACATTTAGTTAAAAACTTTTTCGTTAAACTTTTATTGTCAGACCGACGGACTGTTTTAGCTATGTTTGCCATCATCAGGGTCAAAAGTAAAACGAGAAAAGTAAAAAAACAGAAAGAGCCGAAATTATCAAAGAATTAGCACACTAACAAAAGAATAAACACTCCACTTATCAAATCAAAAAAATACGAGGCTCAAGAAAAGAAACATGAGTAAAACAAAATTCCATAGTGTTTAAGACCGGAATCATAAACTAATGAAATAAATTTATATATATACTAGCTGACCCGGCAAACGTTGTTTTGCCTTATAAATTATTTTAGTTTTTTTTTATTAATAGCTTAATGTACAAATTATGTCAATTTAAAAAAAATCAATCTCTAAGAGCAATCGAGTGTACAATGTTTTTTGTCAGTCCATCTTTAGCCAACTCAAACAAACTGGATGGTTTGCCCACGCGAGAACATGCCACGTATAATTTTCCGTAAGAAAAACATGGCGTCGTTTGGCCTTGCCACTTATTAATTGTCATTGCGAATGCCAATCTAATTGGAAATTGAATTCGTTTGAATTCAATATGCACTTCTGTGGAAATCATTGGTATCCGTGGCAGCAAAACACTTTTGCCTCGGAACTTGCCATTCAAAATACTGGCTTCGACAATGTTTTTCATCAATTTTTTAATTACTAATCGCGTGCCATTGCACAGCCGCGGTGGGTTCAAATACCGAAGTAGAATAACCGGAGATCCAACTTTAAGTTGTAGATGATGCGGTGACATGCCTGGCAAATCCAATGAGTTCAAAAACTCAGTTGGATAATTTATGGCTTCGCTGGCATCGCAAATTGTATGAATCGATTTGAATGACACCAATTCGCCTGGCAACAACTGCTGTATCTTGAAATTTAAATCATTGACGTCCACATTTTTTGCTGCCAAAATGACTGTTTCTGCCAGCTACTCATTATTCATGTATTGTGTGTGTAAATCGGGAAATACGCTGTCAATGAGAGACTTTTGCGAATTAACAATTGTGCAGATATCGGTTGGTAATTTTATGCAGCCAGTATTTTGATGGACAGCAAATTTTCCATCACCAATATCTAACAATTGTTTTGAGAATGTGTCGGCAGATGGTTCTTGAAGCATTTGAACACGCATGTTTACTTTTAGCTGAACTTTTTTAACATAACTCCACAGTGCGGATGATTTCAAGCAAGCATTGATTTCATCAGCGTAAGTTGAACGGGGAATGACAGGAAGTGTTTGTCTGAAATCTCCTGAAAGAAGTAACAGAGTGCCGCCAAATAGTTTGTCATTGTTTTTATATCTTTTAGTGTCCTGTTCAACACCTCAAGCGAATGTTTGTGTGCCATAGTGCATTCATCCCAGATGATAATTTTGCATTGTTTCGGCACTGTGGCCATGGATGATTGCTTTTTTATGTTGCACATTGCATCTGGGTTATTTTTAATATTCAGTGGCAGCTTAAGTGCTGAATGAGCTGTTCTGCCTCCATCCAATAAAGTTGCTGCAATTCCAGACGATGCAACGGCCAAAGCTATGCCATTATTTGATCGTATTTTGGCGAGAATTAGAGAAATGAGAAATGTTTTCCCAGTTCCACCTGGTGCATCCAAAAAAAAAGAATCCACCTTGTCCTTCCAAAACTGCAAGTATAATACGGTCGTAAATGATTCTTTATTCATCAGTCATTAGTGGAACATAGCGAGTAACAATCGCTGCCATTTCTACAGTATTGTACCGCAGTTTTCGATCCATCTCCGCGTTGATTAAATCAGATGCTCTTCGATTTGGCGAACGCATACCGAAATGACTGATTGGCAAATTGGCAATCACAATGCAAAGATCCTCGATAGCAATCAATGCTTCATTGTACATAGCATCGCTGAATGTTATCGATAGATCATTGAACCGAGTACGAAGTCAATGCAAAATATCATCAGTCATTGAATTTTTGTTCTTATCCCACAACGTGTCTGCTTGGGCCGGGAAACATGTTGTCAACACTATAGCAAATAGTACACGAATTTGTGTTGCTGTACAGTTTTATGCTGCTTCAGCAAGCATATCGTTCCACTGGTTGTCGTCTTCTAGCAAACCGAGTGCAAGGCATGCATCTTTATACGTTGGATACTGTTGCCCATTCACTTTGCGTATATCTTGAAATAACAATGGACCAGTGACATTAACCAACAACAGTCGCAGATAGAAGCACTCAGTCTGCCTTGGATTGACTGTATATACTCGACCCAAAGTGTTTGATTTGAATAAACCGGGGCACGCATCAACTGATGTTCCATGCTTGCGGGGCATCCATTTTTTCGTTTGATCCCACGTGAAATAGCGTGGTACTTCCGAATAAAATAGTGTTTGTGCAAAGGCACCGAAAGTATCCTCACGATTACACAATTTTAAAAATTCAATGAGTGTAGTTTTTGGTGGATTTATAGCCCGATCAATTGCTGTTTCGTTCGTAAAAAATACGCTCTGGCCATTTTTAAGATGGATAGCTAAATGTATAACTGCTGGATCCCGTTCATGAATTGGGAAACCAAAGATACGCCAGACAGGATTCATTGGAGCTAATGTACCGGCCCATTTGGTAGAGAGTTATTTCGTCGTTGTTCAACCGAGCATTCACATCGGTATTTTCAATTCGAACTGCAGCCATATCGCTGCCTTTATTCACATACTTGCAAATGTATTTGATGCTTTTCACCGAACTACAGAACTCAACATTAATATGAGCATTAAATGTTTTGCTAAGCAGAGGCGAATAATGTACCACCCAACGATTGTCAATGTCGATGTCTGCGTTGTTGAAATTTTTTGTAAATGATTGTCCGACACTATCGATATTTCTTCGACGATATACTGGATATCCGTCAACATTTGTGATTGTATCGTTATTGAAATCTTTAGGAAAATGTTTTGTACAATTTCCATTTGCCATGCAAGGCGATAAATGATTGAAATTACCACATGGGCCATGAATCATGTTTGTTGTAACAATATCAAACAGTAGTTGATCAGTAGACGAATCTGGAATTTCTGCAGAAATTATACTATCGATTTCCTGAAGACGTATTATGTTGATTTACCAAATCAAAATGTGTGCATGAGGTAATCCTCGCTTTTGCCATTCAACCGAATACATCCAGCAATGTGTGGGACCGAAAACATGTAATTTTGTAATGAAGCTTATTAAAAACTTCAACTTTTGTTTGAACACATGTGCTGTAATGTCATGACGATGTATTGCATTTTGGCCCGGCAATAACAAAGATGTGATCTCCTGCCATTCTGGATTACACGTAAACGTGATAAATAAACACGGTCGTCCATATTCTCGCACGAAAGTCATAGCATCCTGTATGTATTCTTACATGTGACGTGGACTGCCTACGTACGATGATAGTAGAATAATAGAGTTACCAATTTCAGCATTGTCGGCGTTGTTAATAATAGCGTCTCGCAAGTGAATGTATTCTTCCGCACGCAGCTTTTGTTGATTATATCGTAGGTATCGCAGTCTTTCGCTCTCTATCTTCACGTACATGTCGACCATGAATTGTTGGCAAAGCTCACGACATCGCAGAATGAGGCTGTCTTGACCTTGTCGAATCATCATATGATACGCATACAAATCCATTGAGCTAACTTTCTTGTTTGTTTCGGCTCCTGTGACGAAATGATCTCGTTGTTTAATGTTTATGCAATATCCGTCTTGGAGAAGGAAACTGGAGCGAGAGAGACAAACATTAGAAAAACCTCTAAAAACACCGGGCAACCCCGGGTGCCCCCGCTAGTATATATATATATATATATATATATATATATATATATATATATATATATATATATATATATATATATATATATATATTCGTCGATACAGGCTCGGTTAAATTTTATAGACCAAGTTTTGTTGCAAACTTTTTCTATTAAATGAGATTGTTCACGTAATTTAATTCGCCCACGAAGTTGTTCAAAGAACGCCCGATTATACAAATTTTTATTACTTTTTAACTTGCAAGTTTCGTCTATTTTTTCAACCATCTTCAGAAAAAGCAAAAAGCCGGCCGGTACAGAAACAAAACATAAGACGAATAAAAACAAATAATGAAATGTAGATAAAAATAAAACAAATAAAATTAAATTAAATTATGACCAAAATAAAAATAAAAATAAAAGCCTTTTGCTTTTTAACGAGCGGTAATCGATTTTTATCAAATAACTAAATAACTCCATGTCATAATTCAATTCAAATTCAAACATGAACAATCATTTCACTCATGCACGCCAAAAACAAACCATTCGGTAAAATTATTCAAAATTATAAACTCTTTCAGTACAAGCAAACGCCATTTTCGCAATGCGGTCCACCAGGTTGGTCTTCAGCATATATTTTAGTGACGCAGTCTTTCAGGTCGGTGTTAAACTTTAACAAACTTAAGTGTACAAAGACAGACTGTTCGCGGTGTTTAAAAACACAGGCGTGACAGCTACACGATATTTTCTCAATACAATTCTAAAGTTCGGTCGCTATATAATTTTTTTCAGCCATTAAAATTGTCACATGTGTTCCGATCGGTTCCGATATTCAACGATTGGAGACTCCAATCCAATTTGGAGTAAACAATTTATTAACTTATCACAGTGATAAAGACATGCGCAGAGGAATACAAACACTGACGTTATTTGTTAAAGGGTTTATAGGGCATCAGATGCAAGGGTGTCGTTTGGGGATCAAATTAAGCAGTTGGCTCCCCTAAGGTTTTTCCGGAAATTTTTTCAACAAAAATAGGTATGAAGTTTTTTTTAGTTAAAAAAATACCTACGACTAAATTCCCCTGTCATCGGCTATTTTTGGAAGAAACAGTAAAAAAGTGTACAAGCTTTTTTTGGAAGAAAAAGTATATGAGATTTTGGCGAAATTTTTAAATGAGTGGGTTTTTGAAACATTTTCTCCATGCATTTGCCGAAATAACGTTTCTGATCTGATTTTACATAAGTTCACATGCACTATATACTTGATTTGTTTTCCTGAAAGAAAAAAATCAATAAGTGGTTGCTATGATATAGGTAGCAGACAAAAAGTATATAAATCGATTAAAAATCAGGCTTCATTGCCACAACGATCAACTGATTTTTTGCAAAATGTCTTCTGCAAGCATTTGGAAAAAATTTGCTGTAAATTCTACCACACATGGAATAGGAAGCACAACTCTAAAAAAAGGTAAAGTTTATGATAAATGAAAAAAATACTAATATACAATTTAGGTTGTAAAAGGAATATCCAAAACAAATAGAAAAACTTCAATTTATAAGTAATAACATCAATTTTCCAGTTATTTTTAACAAACCACTGTGATCGTTGATTATTTAACTAATTTAGTGTTTTGTGTGGAAACTTGAAACTATTAACATTAAATGAACCTAGTGAGGTTATAGGAAATAGATAATTTAAAAAATTCAATGTTTTAAATGAATTATTTTAAAATTTCAATGTTTTAAATGAATTATTTTAAAAATTCAATGTTTTAAATGAATTATTTTAAAAATTCAATGTTTTAAATAAATTATTTTAAAAATTCAATGTTTTAAAGGAATTATTTTAAAAATTCAATGTTTTAATTAGCCTTTAATAAGCGAATCAAATTCAAAATTTTATTGTTCTCACTTCAAGAACTAATTATTTAATTTGTTCCTTTTTGAATATTGCGGCGACTAGCAACGGCTGTTTTTACAAAATTGTTAAACACTGATCCATAAGCGTAAACAAAAATTGAAAACCGCTTCTAAGCCCTATGAAGTTTTTCAGCTATCTTAAATACATGTTTTTAATGTTTTTAATTAACTTCACTGGTTGAAGTTTATCAGCCTATTAACCATTATACAAATACATAGCTGGATAAGGCAACATTGTTCACTTATTTGCAACCTTTTAGTTAGAGTTCACTTTAGTCCTTGTGAATTAATAAATGATAATCAGCTGATTAAACGTAAAAATATCAAATATGAATATGAATATGAATATGAATATGAATATGAATATGAATATGAATATGAATATGAATATGAATATGAAAATGAACATGAACATGAACATGAACATGAACATGAACATGAACATGAACATGAACATGAACATGAACATGAACATGAACATGAACATGAACATGAACGTGAACGTGAACGTGAACGTGAACGTGAACGTGAACGTGAATATGAATATGAATATGATTATGAATATCAAATATGAATATGAATATGAATATGAAAATGAACATGAACATGAACATGAACATGAACATGAATATGAAAATGAACATGAACATGAACATGAACATGAATATGAACATGAACATGAACATGAACATGAACATGAACATGAACATGAACATGAACATGAACATGAACATGAACATGAACATGAACATGAACATGAACATGAACATGAACATGAACAAGAACATGAACATGAACATGAACATGAACATGAACATGAACATGAACATGAACATGAACATGAACATGAACAAGAACATGAACATGAACATGAACATGAATATGAATATGAATATGATTATGAATATGGCAACATATAACTGTCCATAACTGAACACAGGCTTTAGTATATAAATGCCTACCGTCTTTTGTTTGTTCTTGAGATTTATTTATTGTTATTTCAAACGCTAGCATTACTGGAAACTGTATTCTTCTGGGAAAGAACGGAAGTTCTGGTTTCGTTGAGCCTAATCTATATTAATAATAAACATAATCTCATTTTCACCTGCCCTATTTAAAATTTCTGCCTACCTACATACACACACACACACACACACATATATATATATATATATATATATATATATATATATATATATATATATATATATATATATATATATATATATATAGTGTAGTTTCAGAAAGGAAAGATATTGTTGTTTTGCAAGGTTTATACAAGAAAC
Organism: Erpobdella octoculata; assembly: GCA_963978895.1. Classification (NCBI taxonomy): domain Eukaryota; kingdom Metazoa; phylum Annelida; class Clitellata; order Hirudinida; family Erpobdellidae; genus Erpobdella; species Erpobdella octoculata. The sequence goes on along the minus strand of OZ022238.1, from coordinate 32,978,856 downwards.
TGTTGAATGCAAAATGGGCGACAAAGTTCAATGAAACTTGCTTGCGGGAATATTTTTTTTTTATTATAGTTTAACGTCCTTATACATGGTTTTTTTAGACGGGAAAAAAAATAAATTATAAAATAATAATAATAAAAGTAAATAATAAATAATTAAAATTAAAACAAATAAAAATAGAGATATTGTCCTTTTAAGAAAGGGAAAAGTGTTATGACCCGATAAACAACGACGTTAGTTATATTTCGAATATAGTTTATTTAACCATAAAAAAACGATACAGCGCTCAGCCATCAACAACGAGAGAGAAACTCAAAAAAAGGACGTTAATGGAAGGAAAACAAAGATATTAATATCCACAACCGTAGATATTAATATTAACTGTCAATTATAAAAATATATAATTAATACAATTAAATGTCTCCATAACAAAAAGAAAAATGTTAGAAAATATATCTATAAAGTTCTTTATATTCTTCTTCTCCCTTCTTATCCTTTGTCGTGTCATTTTCGCCATCTTCAGCCTGAAACCTTAATCCCGGGATCAGGGAAGATGGCTTCTTTCGGAACACTTCTGGTCGGTTGATGAATGCTGGACTGCTTCGTAGAGGGAGTCAGGTCATCTTTATCGGTCTTCATTGGGGTGTTCCAAGGGGAAGGCATCAATCACACCCCTCCCAATGATTTCCTTTGGATTTCCATTCTTCCAATCTTTGAAGAGTCCAGGTCCTCATCGTGGCTTCATCCGGATCATTTTTTCCTGTGTTAAAATGTTCAATTCATGGTAGCTTCAAGGTTCAATTCAAGGTAGCTTGTTGAACTGCATCGTAGCGGGGGTCAGGTCGTCTTTATCGGTCCTCATCGGTCCATTATAGGGCTGGCATAAATCACGTCCCTCCGATGATTTACTTCCGATTTCCAGTCGTCCACGCTTGAAGAGCTCGTGTGTGTTGGAACCTGTTGTAAAGTGACTTTGAGTTCTTTCGATCATGATTGTCATGTCATTTTCGGTTGTCATTGGAGAAGGAAGAGGCAGAAACCTAATCCGCTGACTCCTTGGAATTCATTTCTCCCTTGATTGATTGAACCCAGCATCGTCGTTGAATGTTCGGTTGCATCGCGGCGGGAAGCAGGTTGTCTTCAGTCGTCCATGGAGAAGGGCTGGGCACCCACACAACCCCAATCCGCAGACCACCTTCGACTTCCAGTCTTCCTCACTTGATGAATCTTGAGTCGTCATAGGAGGAGGGGCTGGGCATGAATCAAGCTTCACTCCGGTGGCTACTTTCAGATTTTGGATCTTCAACGCTTTGAAGAATCTTCTCTGCGTTGAAGAGCCCATGTTGGTCTGACGTGATGATGGACTGCTTCTCTCCGGGCGACTGTACTTCTGTATCCGTCATTGGTAGGGGCATGGGTAGCGAAGCCAAGCCTCAGACCGCTGGTTGACTTCAGATTCCAGAATTCGCGCTTGAAGGGTCCATGACATCTTCGTGAACTACTGTTCTCCGTTGCACTGTGTTGTTTAGCTGCATCGCCGCGAGCATCGGGTAACTTTAGTCGTCATTGGAAAGGAGTGATAATCTTCCCCAGGCATCTTCAGTCTCCAAGAGTTACCTTGATTTTCGCGTAGAAGATCCTGGGTTGAAGGGCAAGCTCCAAACTTCTGAGTACCTTCGGAAACCTTCAGCAGCGCGACGAAACAACATAACAACTCTTTCGAAAACGAACCGTATTATAAAAACACACAGATAAACATCTACTGAAAACACTCTGTCGGGTCTTTTCTCGTTCGCGTTGATGTTGTTGCCAGCTCTCCGAATCTTGTTTTATCGCTCTCTTGCACGTGTTGTAAAGTGTCGCCGGTCTCATGGGGCCGAAAAAGAAGTTAAAGTTTAACCAGCCTTCGAGAAACATCATCGAAGAAGCATGGGCTCAAGCTTCCGACAGTGAGGAATCTACTCCTCCCCAGAAGAAAACCAGCTCTGCAGAAACACCGCTGACATCTGCCGCCAACAGAACACTACCGTTAGACATAGAGAAAATCATTGCTGAAACCTTCACCCCTGCAAAGATCCTGGCAAGCTTCAAGAGCATTTCATCAGTCAAAACAGGACCCAGCCAACAGAACAAGCAACAACAACCAACGCCTGAAGAACCCAATGAACTGATCGAACTCTTAATCTTGACGGATATGACCAAGATAGATCCCTTCCAAATCGAAGGCAGCCTATCCAAATACCTGAACCGAAAGCCAGTGATTACCGGCAAGGGAAAAAAGATTCAAGTCCTTGTGTCAAGAACTGAAAATGAAAAAATGAAAAACATACAAGAAATAGCCGGATATCAGGTTAGAGTACTAAATAAACCACTAATTAAGAAGATAAAAATGATTATTACCGGTGTTCCACTGGAAATTTCAATAGATATCATAACAAAAAACTCTGGATGCTCCGCAGCAGTGCGGATAAAGAAAAAAATTGATGGAAGGTTTCAGGAGACCACCGCGGTCATCCTTACCTACGAACCGGATCAGAATCCTCCGAACTATGTTAAAATATCCTTTTTGAACTTTCGGGTCAAGGAGTACCTCCCTAACCCAGTTAGATGTTTTAACTGTAACCAATTCGGGCATGTGGCTAAATATTGTAAGGCCAAAACCTCTTGCCCTAGGTGTGCCGGAGAGCATGAGCTAAAAAACTGCTCAACGCCACAACTAGAACCTTCTAAAAAGATATGTGCCAGCTGCCAGTCTCCTGACCACAGG
>OZ022238.1:32831092-32973592 GCA_963978895.1 Erpobdella octoculata | reverse complement strand
GTTTTAGCCATATATACAGAATAAATATATCGGCCCGCCTGTTGTTTCGGAAGGCTTTTAGCTAGGCAGCCTAGTAGACCGGAAATCAAAAACGAAGAACTGAGAGTTACAACCGTATAGTAACTTAATCAAATATTTTTAATAGAAAAAAAAAGAATTTTTTATGTACAAAATAAATTTTTAACTTTATAAAAATTAACAATTTTTTTTATAAAAATTTCAGTTGACATTGAATTTTATTTGCGTAGTCTCTAGTTCGATGGTCTATTTATGTCTATATATATATATATATAGACATAATATATTGTTCCTTCACGACCGTTGTTGATGACTTGGATCAACCTGTTAGTCCTGATGATACCGCGCGCACCTGTGTCGAAGAAGAATGTCCGATTGATGACAATTGTTCGTACTCATCCAGTTCCTTCCTCCATTTACTTTCAAACGAGAACATCACTGTTCGACGAAAGCGGAGATATTCTTGATTTTATTTATTTAAATATCTTATGTAATTTCGACTTAATTTAATTATTTATTATCATAATACTTGCTTTTATTATTATTATTATTACTGCTACTATTATTTTATTCTTTAATTAAACGTTTTTAATTATACTTATTTTATCCTCATAACTCCAGTTTATTTTATGTACGTTAATTTAATTACAGTGTCTAAATTTGATAATTTTTATTAATATCCTTCTATTAAGATAATTTCTTAAGGATATTAGTTTATTTGTATATTTAGTTCTTACATGTTTTCTTATCTTTTGCCTCCTTTTACGCGATTGTATTTACAGACTCTGAAGATGGCGAAAGCCGAAACGGCCCGTAAGTCTGAAATAAAGAAGGTTTTAAATGTTAATACTTTTCTTAATACGTGTTGCAGTAAACAAAAAACGTTGTTCCGAAATATTGAGAAAGTATCTATAAAACTCATAGCGGCTAAATGGAGACTTATTTTTAATCGAGCTTGTCTTAAAGAAAATATATATATATATATATATATATATATATTCAGATAAATAACAATTATATATATACATACATATATACCCATAAATTCATATATATATATATATATATATATATATATATATATATATATATATATATATATATATATATATATATATATATATATATATATATATATATATATATATATATATATATATATATATATATATATATATATATATATATATATATATATATATATATATATATATATATATATATATATATATATATATATATATATGTATATATATACATTCAAACATATATAAATATATATATATATATATATATATATATATATATATATATATATATATATATATATATATATATATATATATATATATATATATATATATATATATATATATATATATATATATATATATATATATATCAATGATAAAAAAAATTATGCGCACACACAATTTCACAAGAGCACAAATATACCTACATACATATATACATGCATATATATATATATATACTAGCGGGGTTACCCGGCGTTGCCCGGGGTTTTTAGAGGTTTTTCTAATGTTTGTCCCTCTCGCTCCCGTTTCCTTCTCCACTTTCCCGTTTTCGTCGCGTTCCCGGTCGCTTTTCCGCTCTCGGTCGTTTTCCAGCTCCCGGTCGCTTTCCCGCTCAGAAGTTTTGTTATCGATTTTCTCTCTTGCTCGCGTTTCCTTCCAAGCTTGCTCTCCCGATTCCAGTCGCTTTCCGCGTTCCCGGTCGCTTTCCGCGTTCCCGGTCGCTTTCCCGTTCCCGGTCGCTTTCCCGTTCCCGGTCGCTTTCCCGTTCCCGGTCGCTTTCCCGTTCCCGGTCGCTTTCCCGTTTCCGCTCACGCTTGCTCTCCCGTTCCCGGTCATGCTTGCTCTCCCATTCCCGGTCACGGTTGCTCTCCCGTTCACGCTCATTTTTTCTTTTCCATTCTTTCATAACTTCTGTTAGCCTATAAAACGTAAAATAGATTTGCTAAGACTATATATATATATATATATGAATGTTTGTGGGTTAGTTTGTCTATTATAGAAACGGGAAAGCGACCCGGAACGGACAGCGAGCGGGAACGGAAAAGCAAGCGTGAGCGGGAATGGGAGAGCAAACGTGAGCGGGAAAGCGACCGGGAGTGGTAAAGCGACCGGGAGCGGGAAAGCGACCGGGAGCGGGAAAGCGACCGGGAGCGGGAAAGCGACCGGGAGCGGGAAAGCGACCGGGAGCGGGAAAGCGACCGGGAGCGGGAAAGCGACCGGGAGCGGGAAAGCGACCGGGAGCGGGAAAACGACCGAAAACGGGAAAGCGAACGGGAGTGGGAAAGCAGGTGGGAAAGGAAACGGGAGAGAAAGAGACAAACATTAGAAAAACCTCTAAAAAACCCGGGCAACGCCGGGTATCTCCGCTAGTACATACATAAACACACACACAGACACACATACATGCACATACACATACATACATACACACATACATACGCACATACATATATATATTGTTCCCGCTCGCTCACCCGCTCCGCTCCGCTCATTTTGTGACGGATTTCAAATTTTTTTTTTATTTGACTTTCCCCTTGACTCTCAAGGTTGTGTGAAAATTTCATTACGATCGGATGAATGGTGTAGCAATGCATAAATGACATTAACATACATAAATACAAACATTCATTTTTATATATATAGATATATATATATATATATATATATATATATATATATATATATATATATATATATATATATATATATATATATATATATATATATATATATATATATATATATATATATATATATATATATATATATATATATATATATATATATATATATATATATATATATATATATATATATATATATATATATATATATATATATATATATATATTTCAAATAATTAGGAACAAGATGTTCTTTCAGACACGCTTTATTAAAGACTATGGCCCACTTCTTATTACAAACTTTTTCTATCAGACGTGAAACTTTTCGAAAATCAGAAATACCAAGACACTTTTGAACGAACTGGTATATATTTTTATTAATGTTTTGGTCATGAGCTGACCTGCAGGTTTCGGCTTTATTAGCCATCATCAGAACTCATAAAACCAATTTACAGCTACAACGAAAATATATAAAGTGGTGTGGCGAGACATATCAGATATGTTTACACATCAATCGAGGTCAAAGTACAAAGAAGAGTAAAAGTAAAATATGAAAACCGCTAAGAAACAACCAAATTTTTTGCCTCGGAGTAAATAAATAAACAAAAAATTAACAAAAATATAAGAAAAAATAAAAAATTACATGTGCTAAAATATACAACCAAATTAAGTAGTAAAATATAACTATTAAAAGAAAATTACTAATAAAAGCAAAGAGGTAAAATAATAAAATAAGAATTTAAAGCTACAATTCAAAGATAATAGGATATCGATAAAATTGAGAGTTTAATTAAAAGTTGAAAATGATCAACGTCTACGTATAGTAATATTGCAGTTATCAATCAAATGCGGACACATCGGACCAGTCCCATCACCATCATGCAGGTCAGCAGTCTCGAGGCCTCGAGGAGGCTGGCTCATGGCTGACAAGCCAGTGGAGCACTGTTCGACCGCGTACAACACTTCAATATGGTTGGTAGATGGAGAAAAGGAAACAGGACCACAAACTGGGCCGTTGTCGTATTGGTCGCAAGGAAGATTATAACTGTGATAAGATACATTTGTAGTCTTGGTTGGCGAACTCCTAGTACGGAGTTCAGATAAATCAAGAAAGGAGAGGCGAGGTGTGACAAAAGGAGAATGCGGGAGAACAGTGAATAGCGGAGTCCTTGGCATGTCGGCAGGGCACAGTTCGGTTGCATTTGAAACATCGATACAGTTGGTAGGGTCTATTTCGTTGGCAGCGTCTATTGCGTTGGCAGACAAAGGAGATAAAACTCGACGAGAAATGGAACCGTTGTCGTACTGGTCACAAGGATGGTCGTAACTGTAATGGGGAACACCTGTAGTTTTGGTTGCCGAACTCCTAGTACGGAGTACAGATAAATCTGAGAGCAAGAGACGAGGTGTGACAAAGGGAGAAAGCGGGAGAACAGTCAATGGTGAGGCCTGTGGCATATCACCATTCACCGGGTCCGAAGAAGGCCGGCAGATGGCCGACGGATCGATAAAGCACTGTTCGATCAAACGCACAGCCTCAATGCAACCGGTATCATCCACAGAACTGGCAGACGGAGGACCAGTAGGCCGATCACAGTTTGGCAAACCACAAATTTCAATAAGGTTAGCATGGTCCATTGCGCCGGTGGACGGAGCACAGGAAACCGGATCACAACGTGGGCTCTTGCTATGCCTGTCAAGTGCATGATCATTCAATATACAAGTGTTAGGGGCAACAGCGGATGACGAGCCCTGCGGCACACCAACGCTGTGGCACTGCAAGTGGTGCCTATTGTTGAATAGTTTAAGGGTCCGTCCAAAATGGTCATCTTGGACGTTTAGTATTGGTTTATCCCGGACAATGTAGAGGGCCTCGGCAATTTTTAATCGAGAGGGGTCGGCCTCATGATGGAGAATAACAGTGTTATCGACGAGTGTTTGTCTGTTGAGTTTTGTGTTGTGAGCCAGTTGCGAATGCGTTGTAATACTGCCACCCTGTAAATGCATAGTAACCCGGCGGGAGAGCGTAGTACGTGTCTGGCCAATGTAGGTAGCAATGACATCATGCGGTGCAGGACAAGTAAATTTATAAACTACATTTGTACACTGGAAAATGCTGGCGTGACGAGGGCTATTTTTCATGATAAGGCTGTGTGATTTTCTGTCTTTATAATATATGGAGAATGACAGTCTATGTCGGAGTCGATCTTTAACTTTAACGCAACTTGTAATAATTTGACGTAATATTCTCTCATCCAGACAGTAATTGTCATGCATCTGGGAACAGTAACGGATATCAACAGTCCTGACGACATCATTAGGAGTGTTTGCTGGAATGCCAGAAATCTTTTTATTCACAAATCTTTTCACAACAGAATCAACCATGGTGTTGGTGTAGTTATTGTTGATCAACAGCGTTTTGAGACGTTTGACTTCTGTGTGAAATTTACACCAATCTTCTGACAGCCCATAAGCGCGAGCAAGAAGGTTATGTATAACACTCTCTTTGTATATATCAGAACAGTAGCCGGCACCGTTCATGCAAAGACCCTCGGAGGAAGGCTTGACATACATTTCATGTGCGAGGCCGGAATCCGTTTGAGAGACCAACACGTCCAGAAAAGGTAACGTATGATTACAGTCGCTATATTCGATTGTAAAATTCAACACAGAGTATTGCTGAAACTTAGTTCTTAATTCTTCAAAATGTGTAGTATCTCGAGCAATCACAAAGATGTCATCGACATATCTTGCATATAATGTAGGTTTATTGATAGCGTCGAACACACGATTTTCTAAATGACTCATATAAAAATCGGCAAATAGAGGGCCCAAGGGTGAGCCCATGGCCACACCGTCGATCTGTCTGAACAATCGGCCATCGGGATGTTTAAATGGCAATTCTTTAGTACACAACAACAGCAACTGCAACATGGAGCTCTCTGAAACAGTTGGGGGAGATAGTGTAGCATTGTGATATACGTTTTCAAGAATAATAGCGATGGTAGTATCGACGGGCACATTTGTAAATAAATTTGTAACATCCAAAGAGCCCATAACGCCAGTTATGTGGCGATTACTTCTGATTAGGGCGACGAATTCAAAAGATGATCTCACTGCATGTCGACACGAACAATACGGAGAAAGCAAAGCAACAAGAAACTTTGAGAGAGCAAACGTCGGTGTTGGGCACTGAGATATAATTGGTCTCAGTGGATTTCCAGGTTTGTGTGTTTTGACATTACAATAGATGTATCCTGGTGAAAAATCTCCAATGATCTGCTTTATGTTTATTGATGAATTATTACGGAGTAAGCTACCGATGATCTTGTTAGCCCTCCTTTTAATATCCAAAGTCGGATCTTTAGAAATTTCCAGAAATTTGTTAGAATCACTTAATATATTGTTTAATTTGCATAGATAATCAGATCGCTCCAAGATAACATAGCTATTAGTTTTGTCAGACTTCCGTATTACAATGGTGGGATTATTTCTTAAAGATAGGGCAGCAGAATACAATTCATCGGCCATTTTACGAGGAGTGTTCCGGTGTTTGAAACCCTCAGCTTTAAGTAACGTATAAAGGCGATTATCAACAGAAAGCTCACCACTGAGAACATGCGCCTCAAGTTGACGAACCAACATTTCTAATTCGATCTGCTTAAGTACCGGACGATATTTGCCTGGAACATGGCAATTGTAACCAAGTTCTAAAAATTTTAGTTCAGATGTTGTAGGAGTGTATGATGAGAGGTTTATGACGTGATTAAGGTTTTCTTTCAGCAAGAAACTTCCGCCATATAATGTAGACAGTTTGTTCACAATTATGCTTTTCTTCCTTCTGTTAACACGGTCGACGCTAATATCAACAAAGCGTTGGAATGTAACCACAGAGTCGTTATCAGTGAATAAGGCTTGGTACGTGTCCACAGTTTCTTTTAATAATGTAGAAAGTCTGTTAAACTCCACTTGAGCGGCCACAACTTCTCTTTCAATTGCGTCAGAAATTGAACAACGAGAATGATAATTCCTAGAGCGTTGATATTTATTTTTCAAATAATTAGGAACAAGATGTTCTTTCAGACACGCTTTATTAAAGACTATGGCCCACTTCTTATTACAAACTTTTTCTATCAGACGTGAAACTTTTCGAAAATATATATATATAAACATACATACATACATACATACATACATACATAAATGACTATTGTTTAAACATATCCAATCATTATAAAATGCACACATAATAAAATAAAATACACAAATATCACGAAAAAACGTACGATGGACCATCTTCATCTTACATATCGCGCATTCTTCAAAAAATGGAACGCGTCAGCGTTTCTGATTTCATCGTCACTCCCTTGACAACTAAGAAAGTCAGCACCGATGTTTTCCTTGCCTTTGATGTAGTTTACTTTAAACTTATTCTCAATCTCTATCTCTCTGCGTGTTGTGTCAACAGGGCGGGCGTCTCCGAAGATTGCCGTATTCAACTCTACATCTTTTCCCACCCCTCCATGTTGGCCTCTAGGCAGAAGATTGAGCCTTGGTCTTTCTTTTGGCGGATTCAAAGCTTGAACTTTTGCCTCAACTTTATTTCCCAACTTTGAAGTGGTACACGTTTTTTTTTCTTGCCTTGATACTGATACGAGTTAGCCGACGTTTTTCTATAATTTCCCGATCATTTCTCTGTGTGCTGTCGTAGTTAGGAGCGGGTTTCTGTGGATTCTGACCAAAGCGTTTCCCTGCAGCCATTGCATCCAAAGTTCTTACTCTTTCCACATTTCCCAGCACCAGATCGTTTTTCATGCACACAACCTCTCTGGTTCCTCTGAGCCAGTCTGTTTTGATTTTTACCACTGCTGTTGGAGCTACCCGAACTGTGCCGTCGATCAAAACACAGGGTCTTGTTCTTCCGGTCATCTGACGCGGGTGCACTAATGATTCCTTTACCATTATAGCAGTACAGCCAGTATCCATCAAAACCTTTACCGGTTTTCTGTTCACAAACCCTCTGGTTAAATTAAACTTTTTTCCTGAGTGAAAAGAACCATCCGCTATTACCGGTGAAAAGCAGCCACAGTTTAATTGGACCTTATTCATTTTGCCTTCCATCACCATGACCGCGCTGCATTCACTACTCCAGAATCTTTGCATGGTGGTGTCATGGTGGCCTCTCTATGCGCTTGGCACATGGCTGGAGTTGCTTGAGTGCCTTGCCTGCAGTCCCTCGCCAAATGTCCAACAATCCTTTGCCATATGGCCCAGCTTATTGCAATTGTAACACCGTGGTCCAACCATTCCAGTGTCAATGTCTGATTGACCACGATTTCCGCTAATCCTGCTTATGTTTTCGACTTTTGCTAATCTTTTCTCTGGGTGGGCTTGATTGTACTTGTTGACCCAGCGACTTAACTCATTGACGTCACCTCTTTCTTTCTCCAACAAATATTCAGCCATTCCCGTCGGACACTTTCCAAAAAACTGCTATTTTAAAAACAAAAACAATAAGTTTCTTGTACCCGCGAGATCCACCCAGCGCCTGAGGTAACTATCTAGTCGCACTAGATACTGTTCCCAAGTCTCTTCTGGTTCAAGCTTTGACTCTCGAAACTTTATGCGGTAGTCTTCTGCCGACTTCCCAAAACGACAAAGGAGTGCCTCTTTTACCGACCCGTAATCCTGCATCTGACTATCGCTGAGTTGGCCAAACACTTCCTATGTTTTTCGCACTCAACAGAGAACCCAGAAACATTCCCCAACCCTTTTTTCGATGATCATTTGCTGTGGCCAATGCCTCAAAACGGAGCAGAAAGGCGTCCACGTCGTCACCTTCCGAGAACTTTGGATATGGAATCTTTGTTACCTCTACCGTCGGCTTTGGCTCTTTTTTTGTTAGGGCTTCACATTCCAGTTTCTTCAATTCTAATTCATGTTGACGTTGAGCTATTTTATCTTCACGTTCACGTTCTTGTTGAGCTATTTTATCTTCACGTTCACGTTCTTGTTGAGCTATTTTATCTTCACGTTCACGTTTTTGTTGAGCTATTTTATCTTCACGTTTTTGTTGCGCTACTTTATCTTCACGTTCTTGTTGCGCTATTTTATCTTCCCGCTCCTGCTGAGCCTTTTTTTTCTTCCCGCTCCTCCATTCTCTTAACCCTCTCTTCATCCTTTAACTCTTTGACGTAATTCCTCAAATCCACTCCGGAATAGCCTAGAGCCTGTCCCATCGCAAAGAATTTCTCGTCAGACATTTTCACAAAAGAAAAAAAATTCGGTCACTTGTGATCAAACAACTTCAGAAAATATATTTACGGATGAAAATGCGTAAATACGTCGAGTTCACCAATGTAAACGTAGAGAAATATGCTTTCTAGCCATTCGTAACGTTAAAGTCGAAGTTATTTTTAACACAATATTTTTCGAATTTATTTTAACTTTATTATTCTTCGTTGAATATAATCTTTTACTTGACTCAAAACTGAATTATCTCACTTTGTAGAATTTCGCACGGTTCTAACAAATCTTTTGATAATTAAAACTTTTCTTACCCAAAAAACATCTTACTTCTTTAATGAAGACCCCTAATAGGAAAAAAACAAATAACAATTATATATATATATATATACATATATATATATATATACATATATAAATACATATAAATATATATACATATATATATACATATATATATATATATATACATATATATATACATATATATAAATACATATATATATATACTAGGGTTGCACCGAAAACCGGCCCCGGCTCCGGCCCCGCCGAAAACCGGCCATTTTTCCGAATCCGGTCAAATCCGGCTCCGGTCGGATTTTATGGCCGGATTTGGAGCCGGATTTAACGTAATTATTTATTTATTTCAGTGTTTGTAAACACTGCTACACGGAGTTGTCACACGGAAAGACTAATACTCCCTAAGATTTTTCGACGTCTTCTCTGCTTACTCATCTAAGATCTAAGCATCCAATCCTGTACAGTGAGATGAACAGTCTAAAGACTTCGATGGCGGCTGCTGTTGAAGTTGCCACTGCCACCTCCTCGAATACTGTTTACTATTTTTTGTTTATTGTTTATTTGAAATAAAGCTGATATTGTCTGTTGGTTACTACGTTTGTTTTTAATGATAACATGCAATTGAACCAAAGATGAATAATGAATAATAAAAAATGACAAGATCGGCTTCGGCCTGATTTGAAAAACCCAAGTCCGGTGCAACCCTAATATATACATATATATACACATATATATACCCATACATTCATATATATATATATATATATTCAGACAAATAACAATTATATATATATTAATATATACATATATATATATATATATATATATATATATATATATATATATATAAATATATATATATATATATATATATATATAAATATATATATATATATATATATATATATATATATCAATGATAAAAAAATTATACGCACACACAATGTCACAAGAGCACAAATATACATACATACATATATAAATATATATATATATATATTATAAGACTCTACTAGGAATCGAACCCACGTGTCTACGGCAACACCGCCTTGCCTAAATGCAAGCGCTCTTACCAACTGAGCCACCGACCATCACCAATAAATGATAGCTAGAAGTCTCAGTCTTTCGGAGCTAATTAACATTAGACTACGACTATGATAGGCTCAGAACTCCTTGCTTCGGCTCGACTCGACAGCTAGTCTGCTGCCAGACAGGTAATTTTTTACGAAGTGAAACACTGCGTTGAAATGTTTCAAAGCACATACATACATATATATATATATATATATATATATATATATATATATATATATATATATATATATATATATATATATATATATATATATATATATATATATATATATATATATATATATATATATATATATATATATATATATATATATATATATATATATATATATATATATATACATACATACATACATAAATGACTATTGTTTAAACATATCCAGTCATTATTAAATGCACAAATAATAAAATAAAATACACAAATATCACGAAAATACGTAAGATGAACCATCTTCATCTTACAACGGACTAAGTTTGTCAATTATATATATTTATTTATTTATTGGAAATAAGTTATCGCACACACATTTGACAATGAACAATTCCTGTATATGAAATAATAGTTTTTGTTATCTTTTGTGTGTATTTTTTTTGTTAATTTTTTTTTAACACCAAACTTTTTAAAAATAATTTATAATTCTTTCTTTCAGGTTCATTCAAGAAAATTGTTTGGACACTGGCTACAATTGCAACTACAGTGACAATGATGATCAACTTAATAGTTCAGATGCAACGGTTTTTTACATTTCCTGTGAATGTTGGGGTGACAATTGAACATGCAAACGATCTGGACTTCCCAGCTGTAACAATATGCAATATGAGTCCAATAAAAAAATCTATCCTTGAAAACTCGAAAAGGAAACGAAGAAGCCTAAGTAATTTTTGCAAATTTTAAACAATTAATGCGTGGTTTTTTCCAACTATTTTTTTAACTAACCAAGATTTGTTGAGACTGGCTTCAGGAGCAACAATCCTTGTAAAAAAAATTGGCACTTGTATTTTTACTGTTTCAATGAGCATTTAGCTGACATAAAAAATCTAATGAAGTAAACGTTGCCGATTTAGCTTGCTAGCGATTCGTAATGTGAAAGCTTGAAGTTATTTATAGGACAATATTTCTCGAATTATAATTCCGGTTTAGTACTTTTTTTGCACTGACTCAATCTAACAATATCTAACGTTTCAGAAATCTTTTGATTCTGACAAATCTTTTGATTCTATTAGATAACTTTTGTCAACTTGTCTAACTACAGAGTCTATTCTCTAAAACTCACTAAGACGTAGAGGTATATATACAAAGGCCAATCAGGATACACGTATATATACACAGACCAATCAGGATACATATACAAGCGACGCACATACATAATACACTAATTAACATAATAAAAACAATAAGATAAGCTATTTACATAAATATACGTAGGATGTGACATCTACATCTTCTACTTCCCCCCTCTTCCGAAGACAACACTCGGTGTTTTAAGACTGCTCATAAATTTTGGTTAGCTTGATAGCCTGTATTTTTTTAAGTCTCTTCCATTCTCTTGATTTCTGGTAAGCAAACTTCTCCGAAAATTGATGATTTCAATCTACTCTGCTCGATTGCTCTTTCCAACTTGCTTTTAGACAAAAAACGGAGCTTTGGTCTTTTTTTTGGCAAATTCAAAGCTTGAACTTTTACCTCAACTTCATTTCCCAATTTTGAAGTGCCACACGCGTTCTTTTTCTTACTTTAAAATGAAACCGATTCAGCAGACGTTCTCGTATAATTTGCTTGATCTATTTTCTTTAGGTTGTAGTAGTAAGGAGATGGTTTCTGTGGCTGCAGGTAAATGTTTTCCCCGCAGCTATCGCATGTGAACCTCCTACCCCATTGACATTTCCCAGCACCAGATCACAAAACAGATTCTTCATACATATCGCTTCTGTGATTTCTCTGAACCGTCTGTTTCAATTTTAAGTGTTGCTGTTGGAGGAACAAGTACTGTGCCTTCGATCAAAACACATGGTCTGGTTCTTCCAGTCATCTGACGTGGATGTACCAATGATTCCTTTACAATAATTGCTGCACTGTACTACTTCGGTGATTTATTTATTTTCAACTTGTTTATATTGAGTTATGACGTATGCTCAAAATATATTCGCAAAGCGTCGAACTTTTCAATATTAGGATTATTATTAGCAAATTAGTTAATATTCCTAAATAATAATATTATTAATAATTAAGATAAGAGGAATAATAATTAAAAAATAGAAAAATGTCGTTAATAATATTTTTAATAAATATATCCGCAAAGCGTCGAACTTTCCAATAATAGGAATAATATTAGCAAAATAGTTAATCTTCGTTAATAATAATTTCATTAAATATATCCGCAAAGCGTCGAACTTTTCAATAATCGGAATAATATTAGCAAAATAGTTATTCTTCGTTAATAATAATAATTAAAATAAGATGAATAATAATTGCAAAATAGTAAATTGTCGTTAATAATAATTTACAACTTGTTCAAAATTGGGAAAAACCCGCCGACTACTACTTCGGTGATTTATTTATTTTCAACTTGTTTATATTCAGCGATGACGTACGATGCATTATATATATCCGCAAATCGTTAAACTTTCGCGGCTAATAACGTTTTATTTAAACATTTTAACAAAAAAGTGCCCTACAAACCTTGTTCAGCGTCTCATAATCTATCAACGTGAGTTTTTTCAGACCTGCAGATGCTAATCGGGTGACATAATACATAATACATACATCATTGCGCTTTTATGTTAGGGACCAGCACTTGACGCACGCTTCGCGCGCGAAGCGTGTGAGTTTTTACATATTAGTCGCACTCAAACCGCACTCTAAGCACAAAAACAACACCAATGCGATAATATAGTGATAACTTTACGTACGCTTCGCAAGAGAAGCGTGTGACTAAAATAGTTAGTAGCAGATGATTTTTCACTTGGACACGTTATGGAATGGTCTTCTATTAGATTGGAAGATTTAGGAAAAAATGCCTACGTAAAAAAACCTTTAATGTGCGATTTGGAAAAAACAGCCTACGAAAAAACCCATGTTAATTGGGTGATAGTGAAAAAACCGCCTACGAAATGAACAACATGATTTAGGTGATAGTGAAAAAAAGCCTAAGAAACAACCCAACTTTTAATGGCTGATAATGAAAAAAAAACGCTTACAAAAAACCCAATCTTCAATGGCTGATATTGGGAAAACCCGCCGATGTACTACTTCGTTGATTTATTTATTTTCAACTTGTTTATAATGAGTTATGACATATGCTCAAATTATAATCGCAAAGCGTTAAACTTTCGCGGCTAATAACTTTTTATTTAATATATTAATATATAATATATAATGTATTAAAATAAACAATGCCGTTAATAATAATTTCCTTAAATATATCCACAAAGCATCGAACTTTCCATTAATAGGAATAATATTAGCAAATTAGTTAATTTTCGTTATTAATAATACTATTAATAATTAAAATAAGAGGAATAATAATTGCAAAATAGTAAAATGTCGTTAACAATAATTTCATTAAATGTATCCGCAAAGCGTCGAAATTTCCAATAATCGGAATAATATTAGCAAAATAGTTAATCTTCGTTAATAATAATAATTAAAATAAAAGGAATAATAATTGCAAAATAGTAAATTTTCGTTAATAATAATTTATAACTTTTTTAAAATTGGGGAAAACCCGCCGACTACTACTTCGGTGATTTATTTATTTTCAACTTGTTTATATTCAGCGATGACGTACGATGCATTATATGTATCCGCATAGCGTTAAACTTTCGCGTCTAATAACCGGGAACGCGACGGGAACGGAAAAGCGGAGAAGGAAACGGGAGCGAGAGAGACAAACATTAGAAAAACCACGGCAACGCCGGGTGCCCCCGCTAATATATATATTCATATATATATATATATATATATATATATATATATATATATATATATATATATATATATATATATATATATATATATATATATATATATATATATATATATATATATATATATATATATATATATATATATATATATATCCCTAACGCAATGTTTCACTTCATAAAAATTATCTATCTGGCAGTAGACTAGCTGTCGAGCCGAAGTAAGGAGTTCTGAGCCTATCATAGTCGTAGTCTAATGTTAAGTAGCTCCGAAAGACTGAGACTTCTAGCCATCATTTTTTGGTGATGGTCGGTGGCTCAGTTGGTAAGAGCGCTTGCATTTATGCGAGGCGGTGTTGCAGTAGACACGTGGGTTCGATGCCTAGTAGACTCGTATATATGCCCGGGGTTTTTAGAGGTTTTTCTAATGTTTGTCTCTCTCGCTCAGGTTTCCTTTCCCGCCTGCTTTCCCGTTCCCGTTTGCTTTCCCGTTCTTGGTCGCTTTTCCGGTCCCGGCCGCTTTCCAGCTTCCGTTCGTTTTTTCGCTCCTGTTTGCTCTCCCGTTCCCGGTCGCCTTTTCTTTCCCGGTCGCTTTCCCGTTCCCGGTCACCTTTTCTTTCCCGGTCGCTTTCCCGTTCCCGCTAACGCTTGCTCTCCCGTTCTCGCTCATGCTTGCTTTCTCATTCCCGTTCCCGATCGAAAGGGAAAGCGACCAAGAACGGGAAAGCTACCGGCAGCGGGAAAGCAACTGGGAGCGGGAAAGCGACCGGGAACGGGAAAGCGGAGAAGGAAATGGGAGCTAGAGAGACAAACATTAGAAAAACCTTTAAAAACCCCGGGCAACACCGGGTACCCCCGCTAGTATGTATACATATATGTTTGTATGTATGTATATGTATATATATATATATATATATATATATATATATATATATATATATATATATAAATATATATATATATAAATATAATATATATATATATATATATATATATATATATATATATATATATATATATATATATATATATATATATATATATATATATATATATATATATTCTTTCATACATGCTCTATTGAAAATAACTGCTCGTTTTTTGTTTATTATTTTCTTAACGTAAGACTCCAATCTGCGAACAACGACTTTGTTTTTTGAAAAAATTCTTTATTGATTTTCATAACGGGCTTACTGCACAGTTTCGGCTCGAAAGCCATCATCAGAG
Source organism: Erpobdella octoculata (assembly GCA_963978895.1). NCBI lineage: Eukaryota > Metazoa > Annelida > Clitellata > Hirudinida > Erpobdellidae > Erpobdella > Erpobdella octoculata. Next base: position 32,958,123 of record OZ022238.1, on the reverse strand, counting down.
CTATTGAATAGAAAATAAAGCGAATATTAAAAAACGAACGAACTGAAATTAAAATAATGGTAAAACGTGTTTACTTAAAACCAGACGATTAGGCGATGAATGTAATGCGAACGGATATAGTTGTGATAATACCAAGCGGAGGTGAAATGGTGTGAAGCAAAATTAAACCGAGGTACATGGTGTATAAAAAATAAGGAAATACTATTGTAAATGTGAAACTGCGTTATATATTGTTGGATGTTTGATATAGAATGAAAAACGGTTTTGGAAGATATGTAAACTTACTAGAAATCGACTTCTAAAACCCCGAAGCAACCAGCGAAACGGTATATTTATATATATATATATATATATATATATATATATATATATATATATATATATATATATATATATATATATATATATATATATATATATATATATATATAAGTTGTCACAGTTGTCTCCATCGTCGAATGTAATTTTCTAATGAATAACTTTATTGCGCGGACTAGGCGGAGAGCGCGATGAAAAACGCCGACTAGAGAGGTAGCGTCGGTTCGCTTATTAATCTAACTTGTTCGATTTTGGTGTGCTTCGGATTCTAGCGTCTTCCTATTAAGTTTTCGATAATAAATTTTAGTACGTTGTATAGATATTGTGTAGTCGTTTAATGGTACCTAATTTTATCGATTACGGATGAGTATTAAATAAGTTGTAGCGTGATTTTTTTTTTTTATGATAGTTTAATGTCCTTATACATAGTATTTTTAGACATGGGGAATGGGAGGGCAGGGTAGGGGTGGGGAGGAAAAAAAATAGGAAAAAAGAAAGGAAATAAGAAAATCCAGAAAATTGCTAAATAATAACACTTTAGGAAGAGGAAAAATTCAGTAGAATATGAATCTAGAATATTCTTTTTCTTCCTTTTTCCACTTCCTACTATAACCGTTCCTGGATTGCCGTCCTGCTGTCATCCTCAATCCCGGATTAAGCTGGATGGCCGGTCGTTGATCACAGCGCGATGTTGTGATCTTTGATCCAGGAGTAGATGACGTCCTGGCATCGTGGAGACTTTAAGACGACTGGCAGGGTGGGTTCTTGCTTGAACCGTCTGCAGATTCTTTTCATCTTGGCTCTAAGATGACCTGTTGCCCCGCAGTTGAGCACCCAGTGTTCAACAGTTTCCGGACTCCTGCAAGTTTCGCACAAACCCGTATCATGCAAGTCCAAAATTTTTAAGTAATGGTTCAGTCGACATTTACCTAGACGGAGTCTGGTTATGGCAACTTCCTTGCACCGGGGCGTTGTGGCGAACTTGATTTTTTGAGAGACTTTCGACTCAATAGACCAGTAATGGCGGCTATGGGATTCCTCATCCCATCTTATTTGCCACTCACGCATTATCTCTTTCCTGATGGCCCTCTTGAAGTCTACTAGTTCTCTCTCGATCACAAGTTCGACTTCTGCATGCTTGATCGCACTTTTATTTAGCAAGTCGATCAGCAGCTTCGTTACCAGTAATGCCCACGTGACTGGGAACCCAGATCACTGTTACTTCTCTACCTTCACGCATAATCGAGTCGATTACGCTAAGGTTGAAGCAACTAATGGGGATTTGTTAGCGTTAGCGCTGTTTTTAAGAGCAAGTACAGAACTGTACGAGTCAGTGAACAGCGCCAACTTGACTGGACCGTCAGGTCTGGCCATCCACTCGATTCCTTTTTTGATCGCTGTCAATTCGGCTGTAAAGATCGAGACATCGTCCGTCACTCTAAGGCTGAACCGACAGCTAGATCTCGGGACAAACCCACCAACTGCGACTCTGCTTCCAATCTTGGAGGCATCGGTGTACATCCGGGTGTGATCCCGGTATGTATCCAGAAGTTCCAGCGCTCTTGGTAAGAGCGTTGGGTCTTCTTTGGTTAACCCTACAAGCCCTTCGTCAAAATGAGGAGGGTTGTATTTCCACGGTGGCATCGCAGGAGTTGCCAGCTCCTTTGGTTTTATTCTTGCAACCATTTCGTTTAGTACCGACACCCGTTTTGCCATCGGTGCTTTGGAAACTTTTTGCTTTCTCCTGAAGCAGTATCGATGGAAAAATTGTTTCCATTTCCGTGTCTGCTGTTTCCCGACTGGCTCAAAAATCTCCCGCGCCGGGTGGTTTGGGATGATTTTTGTTTTGGTTGCGAAATTGGCTATCAGCATTTTGCGCCTCAGGTCTAAGGGTGGATCACCACACTCGACCTGTAGAGCGGCCAGCCCTGTGCAGGTCATTGACCCGCACGCCGTTCTTAGGGCAGCGTGCTGTAGCCTGTCAAGTCTACCTTTGCAGGTAGACGAGGCACTATCAAATGCTTCGCAACCGTACTCTATTACCGACCGAATCGAGCATCGGTAGTAGAGCATTAGGGTCTGCTTATTGCAGCCCCACGTGAGACTAGTTAATAGCCCCATCACGTTCAATCGTTGTTTGCACCTTTTGACTATTGAGTCAATGTGACGACCCCAGTTCAGTTTACTGTCGAATATTACTCCGAGAAAACGAACTGATGTGCTCCAATCCAGGGCGTAGCCACCTATATGGTTTTTCGGAGAGTTCTGACGGAACTTTCGAGAGTGGGTGAAACAGACCGCTACAGATTTTTTTGCTGATAGCTTGAATCCCCACTTTGCAAAGAAGTTTTGAACCTGGTTCATCCGTTCTTGAAGGTGATGCTGCATATCGTGGGAATTTTAACCAGTAACCCACACCGCAACATCATCAGCAAAAACAGACGTTCGTAGCCTATGGACCTCTCTGCTTGGTAGGTCATGTAGCATTAATAGAAACAGGAGTGGACTAAGAACCGAGCCCTGGGGAGTGCCATTTGCTATCTGAACAGTGTCAGACAGCGTGATACCAACTCTCACCCTGGCTACTCGATCGCTCAGAAACCTCCTTTCCACATCGATTGCTTCACGTCGTTCTGGAGTCTCAGGATGTGGTCTGTGCATCCTCGTCCTTTTCGAAACCCGGATTGCTCACGGTTAATCAGGTTGGATACCTCTAGGTAGTGCCTTAGGCGATTTGCTATGATTCGTTCTGCCAATTTGCACAGAGCCGATGTTAAAGAAATTGGTCGGTAGGAGTTTGGATCCGACGGATCTTTCCCGGGCTGGAGTAGAGGAACGACCGTAGATTCTCTCCACATGTCTGGTACCTCTCCTCTCGCCCACGAAAGGTTGATAAACTCCAGTAGTTTATTCAACCCACTACTGCCGATTTCCTTCAACATTTCATAGCAAATACCTTCTGGCCCCGGGCTTTTGCCTTTTGAGCACTTAAGCAAGGCCTCCTCCAACTTTTTCCGTGTGATGTCGGCATTCAAACCATGCACGTCATCATTTTCCAGCACACTAGCCTGGAGAGCATAATGGATTCTCTCTTTATCCGCGGCATTAAGGTCTACAAACTGGGGCAACAGATTTGCGTCGGAAGCATTCCAGCTGATTGTCTGAGCAATCATATCGGCTTTGCCTTTATCGGTAAAAATGGTTTCTCTGCCATTTTTCAACGCCGGAACGCTGAATCCAGACTGAGTACCGTTAATACTTTTAACTGCCTTCCACATATCTCCCAGCTTGGAGTGTGAGTTCAGACTGGAGCAGAACCTACGCCAGTGGTTTATTTTAGCATTTCTCACTGCGGCCTGTGCCTCTTTTTTCAACTGTCTGTAGGCCTCGAGTTTTTCTTGCGAATACCCACGTTTAAGGGCGTTGCACGCACGATTTTGAGCCTTTATGACCGCAGCGATCGCTTCATTCCACCACGGTACAGGTTGCAAGCCTTCTCTCCCACGCCGTTTCAGCGGGATAGATATGGAAGCTGCCTCATGTAGCGCTTCCGACATTGCCTTCCAGGCATCCTGGCACCTAGCAAATGGTGGGAGTTTTTCCAGCGCAGTTTTGGTGACACGCCTGTACTCGTCCCAGTTTGCTTTTTCCAGATTCCACGACTCTCTAGTGACTCTTTCCCGATTAGCTCTACCGTCGAACTTGATAACAATCGGAAAATGATCACTCCCAAAGGACTCCCCTAGGATCGACCACGAAGCTCTTTTGGACAAACCAGATGAACACATAGATAGATCAATGGGCGTTGTCTGTCCACGTGGAGTCATGTGGGTGCCAACTCCATGATTTAGACCAACTAAGCCATATCGATCCATCAGTTCCTCGATAAGTTGTCCCTTCTTATCGGAACGCTTTGCACCAAATACTACCGAGTAAGCATTAAAATCTCCCAGAATGATTGAGTTTGGGTGATCGAATGATTTGTATAATGAGTCGCGTAGTGTATCGTATGTAACTGAAGGTTGACTGTAAACGTTGATGATGTTTATGAAGGCACCTTTCCTTGTTTGGATAGTTACCCTCAATGATTCTGGCGAATGACTGATGATATCGCTAACATACGAGATACCACACCGGATGAGCGTCGCTGCTCCCCCACCCGGCGTAGATACACGATCTAGTCGAGCGATGTTATAGCCTGGGAAATTTAATCTTACTTTGTCCGTCAGCCAAGTTTCTTGTAGGACGAGTAGGTCTGGAAGTTCGGTGGTCTCCGCGAGGTAGGCTTTGAGTTCATCCAGCTTTCCTCTCAGACTTTGGCAGTTCCACTGTAGAATCAGTAGGTTGTCTCCCATTGTCGGTTTGGAAAAACTGTTGAGTGTGAACCTGAAACGACTAGTTGAACTAGTTAAACCTTAACTGGAAAGGTCTCAGAGAGTGCCTCTGAGTATCTTTCCAGCAAAAGCTCAGGAGCAACTTGCAGTGCACTAATGCAGCTTGCCATGTCACCCCCACACTGATTAATCAATTCTATCGTAAACTTAACAATACAGTTAATTAAAACAATAAATTTGATTTTTCGGTTGGGGTAGGCATAGCCTTTCCTTCCGTTGATGGGACATCTGTCACGTCACCGGTAGCCTTGCTCATGACCGACTTTGCTTCCTTGGTCCTCCTCTTTGCGGGGTTGGATGTAAGAGTCGGTGTTGGCTTTCCCACAGAAGGCGTCGCCTCCGGTCTTTTCGCAGCTGGGTTCGGGGAGTTGGAAGCTTTCTTTTCCTTCGCTACCATCTTCACCGCAGCAGCGTACGTGACTGCTTTTTCCGCGACCGTCTTGTTTACGGCAGCTGAAAAAACAAACTTGGGGCACTTTTTATCACCTGTATTGTGATTTGATTTGCCGCAACTGGCGCAGGTACGGGTTAGATCCTTGCGCTCCTTCTCCTTCTCCGGACAGGCGTTCCAGTTGTGTTCTTTCGCACAGATCGAACACTTGACTGCATTTCTGCAGTCCTGGGCACGGTGTCCGTATGCCTGGCAGCGAAAGCAGCGCATAGGCTGGGAAATATAAGGCCTAGTTCGGAACGAGTGATATGCTAACTTCACTCGCTCCGGAGCTTTCCCATACGGGAAGGTAAGGACTACCGCCGTTGTCGGGGCGATAACTCCGTCGACCCTTTTAGAGATACGCTGTGCCGATAGGCACATCGTTTCTCGTTGGAGGGTCTCCATATCAAGGGTCGGAGATACTCCCACTATGACAACTTTGGTCATTGTCGTTATCTTTTTAACGGCCTTTACTCGGTAATCAGCAACTTTAGAGAGACCGAAAAACGTCTCTCTTTCAGCGGTCGAGATTACGTCAACGATCAGGCGTTGCTTATTTGCTGTTATGCTAACCTTACGTGCAAATAGCGTATCAAAAAACGATTGAACCCGAAAAGGATCCACTAACCTCTGAGCTTCGATGAACCGAAGCTCGACTTTCTCCTTTTCCTCGGAGATTCCAGCAGTAGCAGGTGAAGAAGCCTCGTTTCTTCTCTTTGCTGCCGGACTTGGTAGCACGTCAGATCCACTTGGCTTCCTCTTCGTCTGTCCCTTGTTGGGTCTCTTCCCTCCTGGTTGGAAGCCTGACTCATCCTGGGACTCCTTCTCTTCTACAGTCTCAGACCCAGTAGTATTTAAAAATACTCCACTGGGTCCCGCCTCTCTAACTTCGTCGTTCACAAAAGTGATAATACCAGTGTTCATCGTGCTGAAAACCGTCCCGATAAAAGTGTCGTGAAATGTAACTTATTTTAAGTACACTTTCTTGTAAATTTGTTGAGTGCTGACGTAAGCGCTTTCGTTCTGCGTTGTGATTGGCTCTTTAAGTAATTATCATAACTCCTTTTGACTAAGTGTCGTTTCTAGCTTATTGTATCGTTGCTAATGTAAAACTTTTTAGTATATCAAATTATAAAACGAATTATCTGTTTGGAAAAGGAGTTTAGTTTAATATTATTACTTCGTTGCGGTGATTTTGATGTATATTGGCTTTGTAAACTTTTGTGTCAAACGGTCACGTGGGGCTAGTCAAACGGTCACGTGGGGTTAGTCAAACGGTCACGTGGAATTAAGGCTGCATTCGGATTAGTGGTTTTTGTGGAATGAAATTGACACGGATGCTAGGCTATATAAGGAAATTTTGCGTTTAGAATTTTAGTTCTCTTCTTCGTGCGATTTTGAGAGGTGAAGCTCTGTTCGATTAGTGTCGTTTGTGTTGTATTAATAAACTTTTGAGCTTTGTTAGTCTCGAATCAGTTGTTTCGTCGTCAGGCATCAATACCCCAGCAGAATCCCGTCACATATGTATGTATATGTATATATATATAGTAGAGTCTTATATATATATATATATATATATATATATATATATATATATATATATATATAAGACTCTACTAGGAATCGAACCCACGTGTCTACGGCAACACCGCCTCGCCTAAATGCAAGCGCTCTTACCAACTGAGAAACCGACCATCACCAAAAAATGATGGCTAGAAGTCTCAGTCTTTCGGAGCTACTTAACATTAGACTACGACTATGATAGGCTCGGAACTCCTTACATATATATATATATATATATGTATATGTATATATATATATATATATATATATATATATATATATATATATATCCATTTAGCCGCTATGAGTTTTATAGATACTTTTTCAGGCCCGTAATTCTGAAATAAAGAAGGTTTTAAATGTTAATACTTTTCTTAATACGTGTTGCAGTAAACAAAAAACGTTGTTTCGAAATATTGAGAAAGTATCTCAGATTTGATAGAAAGTGAGCAAGATAATATTGATAATTCTTACGATGTGCTTCTTTTACCTCCTCATAAGCACGGTGGTAATCTACATACATAATTTCCATAACGCAGAGGCCGCGGTGGTCAGCAGTCAGCAATTGATAAAATTAGTTCGCGCAGGCGTGTAATTAAAGTTATTACGCTATTGTACACTATCAGTTCCAAATATCCAAATCGTTTTTCCTAAGCTTTTATGCAAGAGGTTATCCGATTGCATGTAATAAAAGTTTTAATAAAAGTTGTACACTGTCAGTAGGTAAAGATCAAAAACGTTTTTCTTAGGCTTATTATGCAAGAGTTTTATCCGATTGCATCAAACATAATGCTGGATTTAAAGTTTAAAATAAAACATCGCATTTGCAAGCCAGTCCCAAGCCTGGAGAAAGGAGGAGGGAAAAGTTAAAAAGAACAAATTATGATCCACGACAGGAAGTACTTAGGTGCTTCCTACATACAGCCATTTCAGTCTTAAAACACCTGGTGTAAAGGACTATAAACTATTATAAAAAAAAAAAAAAAAAAAAAAAACATCGCTAGATGTTGAAACTGTCTTACGAAGGTACGCATGAAATTCAGTGTTTTTAATCTGCTTAAACCTGGTTCGATCCAAAGCATTGAACATTTTTTTGATATTTGTGTTTGCGCTTCTATGCGTGTTTACACCGGGATTTTCGCTGCGTTCTGCCTTCGATAACTGAAGTCTTTTTAATTTTTTCTTAATTTTCTAAACAATATTCTGATTAATATTTTTAACTCTACTAGTTCCGCTAATTATTTTTTAAATTTAACTCCGTTTTATACTATCTTCGGCTCGGATCTCCGTTATCGCTCAATGGATACGTTTCAATACAGCTCCGACTACATGCGCTCTCTCGGCTCGGTCCCCCTTTCTCAAGGCATCGACCGATCTACCAGAAAACTCTTTTTCAGACTGAACATCTGGCAACCTAAACTGTTCAAAAGCAAGAACGAGACCCCCCCTTCTCCTAATCTAATTAAAGCCGGTCTCCTTAACACTCGCTCAGCCGTCAACAAAGCGGCTCTGATCCACGATGTGATTCACAGTCACAAACTAGACGTTCTCTCGATCACCGAGACCTGGATCACGTCCGACGCTCCAGATGCAATAAAACTCGATGTTGCCCCATCGGGCTACACAGTTCATCACACGCACCGTGGGACCTCCCTTGACAAAAAAGGAGGTGGCGTCGCAGTCATAATAAACAATTGTTTCAAAACCACTCCTGTTAACTTTCCTAATTTTAACTTTACTGAATTTGAAGCTATTTGCATCAAAATTAGCACTCATTCTTCCTCTCTCAACGTTATCACAATATACCGCCCGCCCGACTCAGACACATCATCTTTCATTCATCAGTTCACCTCGCTCATAGAACTCATCAAAGACTTTAAAATTTCTTTTGTCCTAAATGGCGACTTCAACCTACCTGGTAAAGAAGCTTCTATTAATACTACTCTTCTAACTACTTTATACGAACTCAACTTAACCCAACACATTGACATTCCTACTCATAACAAAGGCAATTTACTCGACCTTGTCATTTCGCAGAGCACTTCATCCAATAAGTTCATCTCCATGACTTCTATATCACCAGTTACATTTTCCGACCACCACCTCATCTCTTACATAGTAGACCTTGTTAAACCATCACCCGTTCCCTTAAAAATCCAAATAAGAAAATACAACAATATTGATTGGAATCAATTTCACACTGAACTTGATACTACCATTGCATCACTCATGAACCTGTCTTCTGACGTAGACCTCCTTGCAGACTCATACAACAAAGCCCTTCGACATCTTATGGACAAGCATGCACCTGCCAAGACTCGCACGTTACGTCCTCGATGTGTTCCTAGTGAGCTTCTGTCTCATTCTGCTCGCCAGGCTAAAAGGAGATGTCGTCGTCTTGAGAGGGTGTTTTCAAAATCTAAAATCAAAGCAGATGAAAATAACTACCTTGAAGCCAAGAAATGTGCACGTGAGGCTATCCTCAGATCTCGGTCTGATCACATTAAGGAGCAGCTCGACAGTGCTGCTCACTCATCCAAGCAGCTCTGGAAAGTTGCTAATAGCTTGCTTCACCGTAGCTCAACTCCAAACACCACCGACACTGACTGTAACAAACTCGCCAATTCATTCAACTCGTACTTAATAGATAAAATCAAATTGATCCACAGCTCCATATCAACATCCCTTTTAACAACACCGCCGCTAACTATCTCTCAACTACACAGACCCCATGCTGGACCTACACTATCCTCTTTCACTCCATCTACAATATCCGAAGTCACTAAACTCATTCACTCTATCCCTAATAAATCATCTCCGTTAGACCCAATACCAACCCCTATTCTGAAAAAATACGCCAGCTCATTATCTCCTTTCATTACCAAACTTGTTAACGTGTCACTATCACAAGGAATTTTCCCTCAATCATACAAGATCGCCCAAGTTTTACCCATATTAAAAAAGAACAACCTTGACCCTTCCATCCCATCCAACTACAGACCCATATCAAACCTCACCACCATCTCAAAACTACTCGAGAGAATCGTACTGAAAAGATTAGGACCTCACATAACCTCATCATGCAACTACACAAAACTACAATCAGCCTATCGTTCTGGTCACTCCACGGAAACAGCCTTACTTCACGTACTTGATTCTATGCTACAAAACTGTGGCAACCAGAAAGCTGTTGTGCTGGTCTGCCTCGACCTCTCGGCCGCTTTCGACACCATTCGCCATGACATCCTCACTACCAGACTTGCCGACGAGTTTGGCGTTACCAGTTCTGCTTTGTCATGGATCTCCTCATACCTCAACAGCAGAAAACAATTCATAAAAATGGGCAAACACTCTTCTGCACCCTCTGCCCTTGACGCGGGTGTTCCCCAAGGCTCTGTCCTGGGACCTCTTCTATTCACAACATACACCACACCCATCTGCGCCATCATCGAACAATCAAACGTCTCTTTCCACCAATACGCTGACGACACCTGTTTTTTCACCGCTCTCTCTTGTGACGACTCACCAAACATGATCCAAACTCTTACACTCTGCACACACAAAATTCAACAGTGGCACCGCTCAAACTTTTTACAGTTAAACCCTACCAAGTCTGAAGTAATCATCCTTGGCTCATCACAGCAACTCACCAAATTTAAAGAATTAACCTCAAAACAAACAACTTTATGATAGATCAATGGCAAAAGTTGTATCGTTATCAAACTTCATTCATCGCAATGTAAAAAATGCTGAGGATGTACAGGACATTAGTGGTTCAACATTTATAAAGCCAAATGTTACACGGTGGTGCTCAAAATTCTGTTCGGTTGAAAGGATTGGTAATATAGCTTCCAATAATGTTTGTGATTGTCAGAAGAAGTTAGGGCAAGTTGCATTTAAAGAAATTGAGTTTGATTTTTTTGAAATCGTTCATTCAGACTATAAAACCAATAGTCACCGCAATGAATATTTTCTAAAGTGAAAAGTCATACATTGGTCACATTATTCAAACCATTATAGGATTAAAAAAATAACATCATATTCAGATAAAACCATCAATGCTCTTTTACAAGCACTATCTCAAGGTATAGAAAAACGATTTGGTCATGTTTTGGAAAATGAAGAATATCTTTTAGCAACAGCGATAATTCCCTAATTTAAATTAATTTTTTTGAATAATGAACAAAAAATATTTGATCAAAGAAAATTTGTTTGCATACATAAATGAAATGAACCAAAAGTTTGAAAAATAAGATTTATTGAACTTGTATTTAATTGCAAATGTTTAAAGGTTTTTTGGTTAAAGTTAAAAAGTAGTTAACTACTAGTTAACTACTAGACAGTAGTTAAGAGGTAGTTAATAACTACTGCTGTTAAAAGTAGTTAGGAAATAGTTACTAACTACTTTTTTTATGAGTAGTTAAATAAAGTAGTTAACTACTTTTAAAGTAGTTAAAACCCATCACTGATATATATATATATATATATATATATATATATATATATATATATATATATATATATATATATATATATATATATATATATATATATATATATATATATATATATGTATATATATATATGTATATATATATATATATATATATATATATATAATATATATATATATATATATGTATGTATGTATATATATTTTCTTGTAAGCATGCTCGATTGAATTTTACGGCTCATACTCTGTTGCAACGTTTTTTAACGGACGTTTCAAATCGTCTCCATTTTCCACCAAGTATCACCAACACTTCTTTAATAAAATCTTTATTTAATGATGTGGTTGACCGACCGGTTTCAGCTTGTTCCATCATCAGAACCCCTATAATAATCAATGTAAAGAACAATTGACAAAAGCCGAATATGAAAAATAAAAAAAAACAATAATAATAAAACCTTAAAAATAATAAAACGTTTTACTCAAAAACAAAATGTCACATCCAAAAATTAGAAATTTAATCTAAAAATAAGACACGCTCAAAAAATTAAGACTTTTCAGTATAAGATAACAAATTTCAATAAAAATTAGTTTTCATTTTGAAGGTTTGCAAGCATTCAAACAAGCAAACAAGACCGTTGGTGAAGTTAATATAAGGGATTTAACAAGTAAATCGTAAAAACTAGGTTTTTTCACTAAACCCTTATATTTCAGGATTTGCCGACTTTTCATTTATTGCAAACAAAAAATTTATATGACATTTTTTTGACTTCATATATGTAAAAATATATAAATTGTATTTAATTTGTGTTTATATTAAAATATAGGTAATTACTATTTTTAATTACAAAAATTTCGTTCTTCATTACATTTTCTAACTTTAATAGAATACATTGTCATGAGGAGAGCGAGCTTATAAACATAAACATAAACATAAAGGAAATGATGGGCGCAAACTATATGTCTCTATGCCCATATCTAGAATTATATAAAATATTGTTCATATATATGTTCTTTAAATAAATGTATGTATATATTATTAAAAATCCTTTTTATAGTTGTACATAATGTCGCTTATTTCGAAATGACAGTCGATTAATCTTTTAAATTCATTAACTTGATCGGCTTCTACGATTTTCGAAGGGAGGTTGTTCCAAATTGCAGTCGATCTGGTCAGGAAGGAATATTTTCTGCAGTTGCCGTTGAATCTTTGTGTTTCCAGTTTGAACTTGTGACCTCTTGTTCTTCTTTCTTCTGATATCTTTATATTAGGAAAACACAAACGTCCTTCTTTGTCTTGAATAAAATTGTAGAGCATGATCAGGTCCCCTCTCAGTCTTCTGTACTTTAAACAAGGAAGCTTCAAAATTCTCAACCTGTCTTCATATTTCAATCCCTTGCATGCCTTGACCATTTTTGTTGCTCTCTTCTGGACTCTTTCAATGGCTTCTATGTCTTTTTTCTTCCATGGTGACCACACACTGACTGCATACTCCAATCTGGATCTAACCAAAGCTTTATAAATCTATATAAAAGAATCTTTTGTCAAATCTTTAAAATTTCGTGAAATTATACCTAACAGTGAAAAACATTTTTTAATTATTTCATAAATGTGATCTACAAATGTTAGTGAACTCTGGAATGTAACACCTAAATCTTTTATTTTGTCAAGAAAATTAAGTTCCACTCCTTCTATATTATATAGCCGACGATCATCTAATTGGCGTCCATATCTCACCGCAACACATTTACCAGCATTTAGCTTAATTTCCCATTTTTTACTCCAATCTCCTAATGAATTTAAACAGCTCTGCAATATCAATCGATCATCACTGCTTTTTATAGTTTTAAATATTTTGGCGTCGTCTGCGTACATAAACAGCTCCGCCGAGTTATTCTTAACTATTTCAAACATGTCATTGACATAAATTATGTAAAGTAGTGGCCCTAAAACACTACCTTGAGGTACCCCACTTGTAACTTTAAATCTATTAGATGTGCTATTATTAACCCTAACACTACTTGTTCTGTTTGTTAAATAATCTTTAATCCAATTAATTAAGCCTCCATTGACGCCATAATTTTCTAGTTTATCAATTAACTTTGCATGAGATACACGGTCAAACGCTTTTTCAAAATCCGTATATACCACGTCTATTGTTTCCCCTTTATCTAATGCACTGCTCCACATATCCATCAATTTTAACAACTTATATTTCAAATTTCAGCTCTATTGGATGACTGGAAGTTATTTAAATTTCACTTTCAAGGTTTGCAAATATTTAAACAAGCTGGCAAACAATCAAGCAAATAAGCAAGCAAGTAAGCAAACAAGACCGGGGGTAAAGTTAATATAAAGGATTTAAAAAAAAACTTCAATTTTAATAAATAAAGTCTAAGTTTTATAAAAAAAATTAAAAACTTGTCATTACAATTTTTGTTTAAAGGTCAGGAACTCAACAGATGCTGTTGTTTTTGTTGCGGAGCTAATTATCTGTCAATTCATAAAGACGTCTGCAATCTTTGTTATTTTGCTTTAGGCACTAATATTTGTAGATATAGTGATTATGCAACAACAGCCATGGAAGCTATATCAGAAAAAAACCTCGGAACAATGAAACCTAATATTACTTCGTCCATGCCTAACACAGTCTCAAAAATGTCAACAACTGCGCCTCTAATTAAAGAAGAATTTAACAACGCAGAACTATTAATAGAATTAGTATCTCAGCTGAATCCTGAGGCACGTAATCAACTTGGATTTTCAATTAACGATCTGATATTAAGTTGCGTGTTTGCTGGAAGCAATTGTGATCCAAAGTAAGCATTTTTGTACTATTGAAATTTAACTTTTAAATGCAAATTGAAAGATGTGGAATAGGTGGGGCAAATAAATTTGTTGTATCTAAATTATTAATAATATCAAAGCTTTTTAACTAGACGATCACAAAAGCGAAATGTTAAAAAAGTTAATGTTTTTAATGTATATTGTAGAATGTGTTAAAACTCCGGTTACGCCGTAAAAACACAAACACGAACTCTGTCTCATGTTTACAAACGGCATAAAGGACAATATTGCATTCTCGAATGTTTTTATAAAACTATTTCCTGACGATGTCAAGATGTACGCCTGTTCTGAATTGAATCGGGATGTTATCTTTAAGATGCGTTAATGAACTCGGTCATTGGATTGACAGCTCAAACTAGCAGGAAATGTTCCACATTTGTTGTATATATTAATATACATATTAAATATATTAAAACTGTAGTACAGAAAGCATCCACAAGAGCCCAATTATTAAACATCTTTTTACCAAGTTTTTCTTAGCCTGCTTTCTTGTATCTCTGTTTGTCCGGGTGGGAAAATGTGATCGAATTTTGAAGCACTTCCCATCATCCGTGTTTGCTGAAGTATATAATTTTTGTCGTTAACATTACTTGCTGTTAAATATTCAAATTTATTGACAACATATTAAATAACATAAAATATATAACACAAAGCATCTAGGAAAGGTAAGCGGGATTTCAAAATTGGAACCTACAACGTCCGAACCCTCAGGGATAGCGGGGGAATCAAGCACAAAATTGAGAGGATCATCATCGGCTGCGAGGAGTACAGCGTCGACTTTGTTGCTTTACAGGAGCATCGGCTCCAAACGGACTGTGAGGGTATATAGTTTGACACTCCAAAACCTGGCTGGACTCTTGCTTGTTCCGTTGCGTCTTCAACTGCTGAATGCCATGGGGTGGCAATGCTCTACAGCCAAAGAGTTGCTGCCATGGTCACTTCGTTGGAGAAAATATCTGATTGTATTATGGTGATGCATCTTGGCGGTAACCCAAGGTTAAGTATCATTTCAGCGTATGCTCCCACGGAGTCGGACAAAAATGAGGGATTGAAGGACAAATTCTACGATGACAAAAAAACTAATTATCACAATCCCACGCCACACTGTTGTACTGGCTGCTGGTGACTTTAATGCTCGCATTGGAAACACTAGTCGTCCAGTGCATCCACGGATCGTCGGAGGATATTGCTACCACGAGCTCACAAACAATAATGGTCAGAGATTGATCGATCTATGCGAATCAGCTGGAATGAGGCCGGCCCACGGCTGTTTTCAACACAAGCGCAAACATCTAAACACCTACACTGACCCCAGAGCTGAGAAATACCAGCTTAACCACATACTTATAAAAGCTATATGGTATTCCTCTTTGTCTGACTGTCGTGCTTTCAACTCAATAGACGTTGGTTATCAACAAGATAAGGTTTGGAAAATAATAGACAGAATCGGCGGCGGTGATAAAAAAAACATCCTGTAAAGGTGCGCAAACTCGATGGGAAACCACCTGCGTCCAAGGAGGATGGCTTGAATGAGTGGAGAACTTACTTCAACAATCTTCACAGCAACAAAAGCAAGTTTAGAAGCTCGGCCTATCATCCTGTCCCATCAAATGACAACAACGAGATATCAACATCCAACTTCAGCTTAAGAGAAGTGAACGAGGCCATAAAGCACATCAAGTCAAATAGAGCTCAGGGCTTGGACTATGCGCTCACTGCAGAAGTACTCAAGAAAAGCGGAGACTTCGGCAGAGAGCAAATCTATTTTATCTGCAACTTTGTTTTTGATAATCTCCACGCGCCCAGTACCTGGACATCCAATATCATCGTCACCGTGCCAAAGAAAGGAAATCTCCAACTGATGACTAACTACAGAGGTATCTCTTTCATGTCCATAGCAGCAATGGTTTACAATCTAATGCTTCTCAACCGCATTAGAACTCCAATTGACAAGCAGTTAAGGAAAAACTAAGCTGGGTTCAGGATTGGACGTAGTTGTGTTCAACAGATTAACATCTTGAGACGCATCATGGACGGAGCATATAGTCAAAATATCCCGCTGTTCGTCACATTCATCGACTTCAAAAAAGCATTTGATTCGATTGATCGGAATATGATGTTTGCAACATTAAGACATTATGGCATTCCCAATAAGATAGTCTCAACCATAAAAGTACTATATGAAAATTCATCTAGCCAGGTCTTTGTTGAAGGGAAGCTATCTGAGCCATTTAGTATCACCACAGGAGTCCTACAGGTAGATGTCTTAGCCCCTTTCTTGTTTGTCATTGTAATCGATTATGTCATGAGACGAGCGCAACATGGTTTTGGCTATATGACACACCTTCGCAATGGATCAAGAGAGGCGGAGAGGAAGATTAATAACCTTGACTTTGCGGATGACATAGCCCTGTTGGAGAACTCAATAGAAGGTGCTCAGCGACAACTGAATGCTCTCAACGAAGAATCAAAAAAGGTTGGGCTGGAAGTAAACACCATGAAGACCGTACAGATGCGTCTCAACATCCCTGAGGATTTTAATGCACCGCACCTCACAATCGACGGCGAAAAAGTAGAGGTGGTCCGGGACTTCAAATATCTTGGTTCTCACATGAACTCAGATGTCAAATATATTGAGGCCAGAATTGCACTTGCATGGGGGGCCTTCCACAAACTGGAGAAGATCCTCACCTCCAGACACGTCGGTGTGATACTGAGAGTGCGCTTCTTCAACGCTGCCTGTGTATCGATTTTGTTGTATGGATGTGAATCCTGGCTTGTAACAAAAACTTTGTCGATTAAATTGGACGTGTTTGCCAGAAAGTGTTATAGCAGGATGATCGGTATGGTTCAGTCAGAGCATCGTATGACAAATGAGGACCTGTACGACAGGTCCTATCAGCTCCTATCAGCACATTGCTCCGTCATCGTCAGATGTCTTTCACTGGTCACTGTCTACGTATGAACCAGAATAAACCGTCTATATATACATGCTGTATACATCGAACGTAAGAGCTAGCAATAGACGCGCCGTCCAAGAATGTCATAACTCTATATACATATATATATATATATATATATATATATATATATATATATATATATATATAT
Organism: Erpobdella octoculata; assembly: GCA_963978895.1. Classification (NCBI taxonomy): domain Eukaryota; kingdom Metazoa; phylum Annelida; class Clitellata; order Hirudinida; family Erpobdellidae; genus Erpobdella; species Erpobdella octoculata. Next base: position 32,941,006 of record OZ022238.1, on the reverse strand, counting down.
ATATATATATATATATATATATATATATATATATATATATATATATATATATATATATATATATATATATATGTTTTCTTTTTGGCATGCTCTGTTAAAAATGATAGACCACTTTGCGTTGATACGTTTTTTCGCCAAGCTTTCAAAATCTCTTGAATTCATGATAACTCCGCTTTTTAAATAGATTTATTAAAAACGAGGGCTGACCGATCGGTTTCGCAGAAAAGCATCTTCGGAGCCCTTTAAATTACGAAGTTAAAATGTATTTACTATAATGCGAAAATAGAATGAAACTATAAACTATAAACTATTACTCCTGCTCACCTTCCGATCGCCGACGTCGTCGGCAATGATGGCCAGGGCCTGTGTCCCGTCCATGGATCCCCATCACGTGATAACTCCAGTCTGGAAAGTGTGCGTAGCCGCGGCGTTGGTGACTTGTCGGATGACCGTCTTCCGGTGGAGTCCGTGTCTTCTTTCCAGCTATTTGCTCGACTCGTCAACAACGATAATATAACAATACGACGCGGTAGACGTACCTAGCCTGATTGCGCGCACCTGACAACAATTACCTAGCGCATAGTTGCGTAAATACCTGTGCTGCGGCCACTATCGCCACGTTTTCGTTTTGTTTACAATTATTTTCCGCTTCGGTTTTTACTAATCTTGTACGTTAGTTACCTACCTTTTATATCTTGCTTTCCACTTTCCATACGTTGTTTTTCTATTTCAGTTTTCATTAATGTTTATTCTCGTCGTTTTATAGTTTCATTCTATTTTCGCATTATAGTAAATACATTTTAACTTCGTAATTTAAAGGGCTCCGAAGATGCTTTTCTGCGAAACCGATCGGTCAGCCCTCGTTTTTAATAAATCTATTTAAAAAGCGGAGTTATCATGAATTCAAGAGATTTTGAAAGCTTGGCGAAAAAACGTATCAACGCAAAGTGGTCTATCATTTTTAACAGAGCATGCCAAAAAGAAAACATTACGCCGAAATACGTTCAAAATATATATATATATATATATATATATATATATATATATATATATATTTACAGTATTTCGGCACTAAATGTTCATTTAAACATGCTCTGTTGAAATATACACGCCATTTAGAAGACACGGTTTTGTCAATTAAACGCTTAAAATATTTTAAGTGAGAGAAAACACTTTTACTAAATCTAAAATCAAACGTTTTATTAGCAACCAACTTGCAAGTTTCAGCCATTGCGGCCATCGTCAGGGTTGTTTTGATTGTCTTAATGTAACTAAAAGTTAATACATACAGTACATAATAATAATTAAAATCGGGACGATGAACGTTAAATTAAGATGAAAATAATAAATAAAATAATAATAATAATAAAATAATAATAATAAAATCAAAATAAAAATAATTTAAAAATTATATTAATTTAAATCGAGAGATAATAATTTAAATTTATAAAATTCATCAAAAGTTTTAAGAAATGTGAAACAGACAAAGAGGCTTATATATCATATCAAAACAATATCATCTCCTCCGTCTAATTGTAATATTAATGTTATCAGTTAAGTGAGACAAGCTCAACGGACCAGATATCCCCTCTGAAACACATGCACCATCAACAGACACTCCAGAAGATCCGTCATCCACCTGAGAAATCTCTGCACAACCCTTTATCCGGTGCATTCGGACGGAATCATGGCAACCGGATAAACATATAAACATATATATATATATATATATATATATATATATATATATATATATATATATATATATATATATATATATATATATATATATATATATATATATATATATATCTTTGAGACACGCTCTAAGAAACACAACTCGCCAATTGGCAGAAACAACTTTTCGAGCCAAATTCTCGACCTTTCGGCACAAAACTCTCTGTTCGAGACTACAATTAGCCAAAAACTTTTCCATTAAACTTTTATTGTCAGACCGACGGACCGTTTCAGCTATGTCAGCCATCCTCAGGGTCAAAAGTAAAACGAGAAAAGTAAACAAACAGAAAGAACCGAAATTGTCAAAGAATTAGCACACTAACAAAAGAAAAAACGAAAAAACACTCTACCTATCAAATCAAAAGAATATAAAATTTATACTATTGGAAATCAATTTTTGCGTTTTCGCTGTGTTATATTAGAAGAGACAAGAATTTCCTCAGATACATTACAATGAGATTCGTCAGGAGCAGCCTCAACAGCCAAAGTATTTGTGTCAGAGGACGAGTCAGAAGTATCATCATTTATGTTATCCTCGTCGTTAGAAGGAATACAGGGTAACCGATGCATATTGCTTTCTTTGACACCGAATAAGTGGAGAATCTGTGGAAATTTATCAAATTGTTTATTAATTGCGGGTCTCATTAATAAGATATAGAGAGCCTCTTTAATTTTCAGCCGGAAAGAGTCGGATTCTCTTGTTAAAATCGAAACACCTTCTTCAAGTTCTTTTCGTGTTAGCTTTTTCAAATGAATACATTCATAATGATTAAGAATACTCCCAAACTGGAGATGCATCGTGAGTCTCCTTGACAACGTAGTGGTAGTGTGACCAATGTATGTATCCACCTTACAATGTGGAATAGAACATTTGAAATGGTACACCACGTGACTTTGTTGCAACGGGTCAGTGATACTTGTTCTATCATTCTTGATGACCAAATTGAAAAGTTTCAAATTTTTGTAATAAATATATAAACCCAGTTTATTCCTGACGGGGTCTATAACAGAAACTTCCTTTTTTATTATCTTCTTTATAATACTTTCATCAATTCTGTAATTGAGATTCATTTGATTTTTGTAGAACACGGGGAACTCCTGGCGTACATCACGACCCTTGTCAGCGTCAGACCCAGCCGAACTCACAGATGTTTTCATTTTGGTTACAAAATTGTTAATAAAACCGTCGACAAAGCTATTAGAATAATTGTTGTTAACCAATAACTGCTTGATTCTAACTATTTCTTTATGGAAATCTGACCAGGTTTCGGAAAAACGATAAGCTCTGAGGAGATAACTATTAATAACACTTCTTTTATATCTGTCCGGACTCTCGCTGTCACCATTTAGGCATGTTCCATTATTAGTTGGTTTGATGAAGACTTTGGTAGTAGGACCAGAATCAGTTATTGTGATGATGGTGTCGAGAAAATTTACTTGTTTTTTACTGTCATTTAGGTCGAAGGTAAATTTCAAAACTGAATTGCTCTCGAAAGTATTCTTTAAAGCAACGACTTCACGTTCAGACCTCACAAGAAGAAAGATATCATCCATATATCGCGCATAAACAATTGGGGTTTCTTCTATTTCAGCGAAAGCAATCTCCTCTAAACGACCCATGTAAAAGTTAGCAAAGGTTGGTCCCAATGGAGATCCCATCGCCACTCCATCAATCTGTAGAAATAAGCTCTGGTCTAAGTGTCTGAATGGAGACTCTGTAGTACATACCAGCAGGAGCTCGTGCAGCAGAGATTCTGGAATCTTTGGAGGTGGCAACGTATCACTATGATAGACGTAATTGCAAATGATAGATATTGTATCACGAACAGGGACGTTAGTAAAGAGACTCTCGACATCCATTGTTGCAGCAATCCCACTTTGTCTGCAGCCATGAATAAGATCAACAAATTCCAGAGAGGATTTCAAACTGTAAGTATGAGGGCAGTAAGGTGTGATAATTTTGTTAACAAACTTTGCCAAGAGATAAGTAGGACTTGGACATTGCGAGATAATTGGACGAACAGGATTATCAAATTTATGCGTCTTTATCATTCCATACAAATATCCAGTACCAAACTCACCTATCAACTTAGATAGCTTTGCTTCTGAATCGAAAGAGTTAACTTGAGAAATCAATTTATTAACTTTCTGTTTCAGACTATTGGTGGGATCTTTTGTAATAAGTCTAAATTTTGTAGAATCAGAAGTTATGATATTCAGCTTTTGTATATAGTCTGAGTAATTCATCACAACATAACACTGAATTTTATCGGCTCTGAGTACAACTATATCTTTATTATTGCGGAGAGATTTAGCTGCGAGTTTTAAACGATACGAAACAGAAGGTTTTACATTTATGCTTCTGTTAATCAATCCCTCACGTAACAGCTCAACTTGTAGAGACTGGCCAAAGTCGATAATTCCACTACTTTTGTACGAGCACAATTTATGATACATTACCTCCAGTTCAGTTTTTTTAACAATAGGTTCATATTTTCTTGAAATGTGAAAATTCAAACCTAAATTTAAGAACTCACTCTCGTCACTGCTGAGTTCGTAAGAAGACAGATTAATGTAGAAGTTAGAATTTTCTTTAACAGTATATGGTCCAGAATACAGCCAAGAAAGTTTTTTCGTGATAACCAATTTTTTAGAATGATCGAAACTGCAGAACATTTCATCCACAACATTCAAAAACGATTGAACCTCTTGTTCACTACCCAAAACATCCTGAGTAGAAACTTCATTCAACAAGGTAGAATATTTAACTTCCAAATCATTTGATACGTTAACAGCAGTTGCAATTTCATCAGAAATTTTACACAACATAGAATCCACTTCAAGCTTTGTATTTCCTTTAACCACATTAGAGCGATATTTGTTGCGAATAAACTGTGGAATCAATTTATCTTTGAGACACGCTCTAAGAAACACAACTCGCCAATTGGCAGAAACAACTTTTCGAGCCAAATTCTCGACCTTTCGGCACAAAACTCTCTGTTCGAGACTACAATTAGCCAAAAACTTTTCCATTAAACTTTTATTGTCAGACCGACGGACCGTTTCAGCTATGTCAGCCATCCTCAGGGTCAAAAGTAAAACGAGAAAAGTAAACAAACAGAAAGAACCGAAATTGTCAAAGAATTAGCACACTAACAAAAGAAAAAACGAAAAAACACTCTACCTATCAAATCAAAAGAATATAAAATTTATACTATTGGAAATCAATTTTTGCGTTTTCGCTGTGTTATATTAGAAGAGACAAGAATTTCCTCAGATACATTACAATGAGATTCGTCAGGAGCAGCCTCAACAGCCAAAGTATTTGTGTCAGAGGACGAGTCAGAAGTATCATCATTTATGTTATCCTCGTCGTTAGAAGGAATACAGGGTAACCGATGCATATTGCTTTCTTTGACACCGAATAAGTGGAGAATCTGTGGAAATTTATCAAATTGTTTATTAATTGCGGGTCTCATTAATAAGATATAGAGAGCCTCTTTAATTTTCAGCCGGAAAGAGTCGGATTCTCTTGTTAAAATCGAAACACCTTCTTCAAGTTCTTTTCGTGTTAGCTTTTTCAAATGAATACATTCATATATATATATATATATATATATATATATTCTTTCATACATGCTCTATTGAAAATAACTGCCCGTTTTTTGTTTATTATTTTTTTAACGTAAGACTCCAATCTGCGAACAACGACTTTGTTTTTTGAATAAAATTCTTTATTGATTTTCATAACGGGCTTACTGCACAGTTTCGGCTCGAAAGCCATCAGCAGAGCCCTTGAAATTAGAATAATGGTGAAACGTGTTTACTTAAAACCAGACGATTAGACGATGAATGTAATGCGAACGGATATAGTTGTGATAAAACCAAGCGGAGGTAAAATGGTGTGAAGTAAAATTAAACCGAGGTACATGGTATATAAAAGACAGGAATACTATTGTAAAAACAGAAAACGTGAAGTGGAGTGAAACTGCGTTTCATATTGTTGGGTGTTTGATATAAAATGAAAAACAGTTTTGGAAGTTATGTAAACTTACTCGAAATCGAATTCTAAAACCACGAAGCAACCAGCGAAACGGCAAACGAATAGCGTGCCGAGAAGTAGATGTTTACGTTGTGACCAGCGAAGCGATGGCCGACACGAAAGATAAAATATAACATATAAAATCGGAATGAAAGGATCACGAGAGGTTACGACTGAAATGAAATAAAAGTATATGTATAAAAGTATAGAACTGAATGAAATGCGGCTAATCACTTTCGTTTGCGGAAAGTTATGTTGCCGCAGTTAGTTAAATGAGGGAATGCGGACGAGCTGTCCACACGCACGGATCCGTTGTCATCGGCGGGCGGAACCGCTCGATTAACTTCGCCGGATACCGACGCCTCGACGCTATGGCCCGGGGTAGAGTGTGGGTTGGCCTCACCGGACTCCGGTGCGCCGATGTCGTGACTTGGGGTAGAGTGCAGGTTAGCTCCGCTGGGGCCGCCGGACACCGGCGAAAAGATGCGAAGACTAGGAGTGGAATACATGTCGTCGGAGTCAGACATCTGCTCCTCGATGTGATGACCTAGAGTGGCGTGTGGGACGGCATCACCGGATGTCGAAGGGGTTGCGTCGACGTAAATTGGAATATCCGGAAAATTGACAGACCTCGGCTCTCCATATCTGTAGCCAGGTTTAAAAGATGATCTGTCATTATCCGGAAACTCCTGGTGCGTCGCGAGACGATTGAGGCAGCAATCGGAACCTGAGTGACGTGGCGAGTCAGGGACGCATCGATCAGTGAACTGACTGCTATGATCGAGGGCCGAGAACGTAGGCTGCTGCGGCGGAGGGACGGGTGCGACTGTGGAACCGTCTGACGAAGAATCTGCGTCTGACTCGGTGAGTGGCAGGTCCGGGGAGACATCGCGGAGAAGCCGAAATCCGGACGCAGCAGATCAATAAAGAATTTTATTCCAAAAACAAAGTCGTTGTTCGCAGATTGGAATGGGCAGTTATTTTCAATAAAGCATGCATGAAAGAAAATCTACTGCCGAGTTATGCAAAAAACGCAATATATATATATATATATATATATATATTTATATATATATATATTTATATATATATATTTATATATATATATATATATATATATATATATATATATATATATTTATATATATATATATTTATATATATATATATATGTTAAAAAATTAATTGAACGCAGTGTATACTCGGAACTTCGGAACTAATCGACAATAGTTGATACGACTTTATTGATAACGACAACAACAAGAAAGGAAAGAGATGAAACTAAAAGTGAACATAAAGCATTAATTATAAATCGTTGTAAAAGAGACTTCATAAAAACCAAATTAATTTAACACTCCACCTCAACGATTTAATCTTGAGAACTTGTCACTATAATTAGTGAGAGGCTAAACCAATAGCACAACATAAATGTCTAAGTTTAACAGCTCCCACTGGTTTCGTTAACATATCTGCAGGCATTTCTGCTGTTGGACAATATTGAATGTTGATTTCCTTTGCCTTGTACAGTTCACTAGCAAACCTATACTTTGTGTCAATATGTTTTGTTCTCTGGCATGATCGTTCATCCTGAATGAGTATGATACAGCTCTAGTTATCTTCATAAATTGTAATCTGTACTGTTTTGATCAAAATCATTTAAAAGTCGCTTATTCAACACGCCTTCCTTGATAGCTCCAGACAATGCTATGAATTCTGCCTCAGTAGACGACAATGTTATCTACGTCTGCTTTCTGCTGCTCTATGTAATCGTTGATCCAAGATACGTGAACACAAATCCTGTGTTAGATTTTCTGTCTGACGTGTCTCCGGCCCAATCTGCGTCAGCAAATCCAATGAGTTTGTTGTTGTTGTTTTCAGGTAAACTGTCAAGTCTTAGCTTTTTATCTTTAGAGATGTTGAGATATCTGAACACTCGCTTCACTTCAGTCCAGTCTAACCGGAATTGGATTTTCAACTTTCCGAGATAGTATCGATGTGCTGATTGCTATGTCTGGTCTCGTGTTGGTTGCTAGGTACAGTAAAGATCCAATTGCTTTTCTGAATATCTTTTTGTTATTCATAGTTTCACTGCTGTTCTGTTGCTGCTTTTGATACCCTGTGCCAAGATTTATCCTAGATGGCTTGCTATCAGAAAGATTGAATTCTTTTAACTGTTCTGTCTTAATCCCACTGCCATGATGTGTCTAATACCTGGTCTGCTGGGTCCAGATTGTTAAAAACCGCTAAACCTCTAGTTTGCTTATATTTCCAAACGGTACGTTCAACGAAAGTTTTATAGACGTCATCTGACTTAAAATGTTGGGCAAATCTTTTTACCGATTCACCACTTCATCTATTAAAGCTAATTTCAATGCAGGCTTTGAGATTGTCTGCTTATAAAAGTCCTCCCGTCCCATAAATAGTGGTCTTAAGTCTTGAACTTAAATATATTAAGGGGTCCTAATGCATAAGCTTTTTACTTTATAGTCCTACTCACAAATAACCAACTTAATTATTTGTGTTTCTTTGAAAGACTTCATACAAATACAGTGAAGATATTTGCTCTTTTGTAATTTTTTTATGTACAGGGTTACAGACTCGCAAGAACATTTGTTCTTTTTCTGTTGCTCCTTTTTGTTGTTTGTGAATATTGATTTTATTTTGTATAAATACATTTTTAAATAAAAAATTGTTTGTGTTAAAAAATAATCCTGTTTAAGGATTTTCTGTGCTTTCAATAATTAATTACAGTTGTATAGATGAAAAATATTTGATGCTGCAATGTAATGCTAACATAAAAAACAATACAAAATTTAGAGATTTTGTGCCAATTCACAACTCAATTTATGGCAACTGCTATTTGTTTAATTCTGGTTGGAACTCGAGCTATATTCACAAGTCACACCGAACAGGAAGAAGATATGGTAAGCAAAAAGTTTCTTTGCGAGTGAGTGCATAATGTGTATTGGTGTGCTTGTATTTTTATTGCTGGGGTCTGTAATACACATCACTCGACTATAAAGGGTTCGAATCGTGGCTCGATAGTTTAGTCCGTCACTAATAGCTATGGATTAAATTTTATATTGAAAGGAAACATAGCGTTGATATGTATTATGAGCCACATATATATATGAAATTTGGAAGGCATACAATCCACCACAGAAATTATGCAATATATATATATATATATATATATATATATATATATATATATATATATATATATATATATATATATATATATATATATATATATATATATATATATATATATATATATATATATATATATATATATATATATATATATATATATATATATATATATATATAAAAGAACATGTTCTGACTGACTGACTGACAGATTGATAATCAACGCCGAGATAAAACGCCTTATCCTAAGAACGTGAATTATTGAACTTCTAATACTTTTATGGCGTAACCACCCACAAAGAAAAGGTTTTTGAAAATTCTGTTCTTGAAGAGATGAAACAAGAAAATAAACTTTTTTCTAAAACAACGCCTATCTCAAAAACCAAAAATGAAAAGGTTTTGAAAGTTAATATCTAGATTCTTCCTAAAAAATAAGAAGATACGTGTTTTACCATTTTTTTAAAAATCGTTATAGAGGACCTCAAATGTGGGTCGGAAAAAGGAATACTTGATTAAAAACTCCAAGAACTAGAAATGTGAAAGTTTTGAAATTTAATACGGAGATTGTTTTCATAGTTGTTGAAAATTTAGGTTTTCAGGACTTCAAATGTGGGGTGGACAATATGGTCATAATTAGAATAACTGTAACTCTAACTGTAAACACTACAGATGTAAAAATTAGTATTTAGATTAGGGATGGACCTAAACTCGTTTCGGCAACTCGGACTTATATATAATTTGCGGTACTCGGCAAAACTCGGACTCGACAAAAAGGAGTAGTCGAGGTCGAGTTTAAAAAAAATTGTCTATTTAGCACTGTAGGTGGTATATGCACAGACAAAAGATCGCAACTTTCTGCTTCAAAAACCGCAATATTGCTTTTCAATAAAAAGGGCTTGGAAGCACTGAGCACTGACTCAAATATATATATATATATATATATATATATATATATATATATATATATATATATATATATATATATATATATATATATATATATATATATATATATATCTCGTGGCGAGTTAAATTACGTGAACTATCTCATATAATAGAAAAAGTTTGCAACAAAACTTGGTCAATAAAATTTAACCGAGCCTGTATCGACGAAAAATTAACACCTAATTATTTGAATAATATATATATATATATATATATATATATATATATATATTTCACGTACGAATTAGCACATGATAACTGCCAACTTTCTTTTCTTGACACGTTAATTACCCTTACCGAATCTAAGTTGTCATGTAAAGTTTATACTAAACCGACTAGTACCAACTCTTGCCTTAATTGTTATAGTGATTGCCCGGACCAGTATAAATTAAGTGTAATTAATAACTATCTCTGTAGAGCTTATAAGTTATCTGAGAGCTGGACCGAATTTCATGTTGAGGTCCAGCGGATTAAACAGTTACTCGTGAACAATAATTATCCAAATCGTCTATTGATAATACGGTTGCAAAGTTTGTGAACAACATTTGTACACAAACAAATTCTAGTAAAGAAGTCGTTAGAAACCAACAAAATGCTTCTGATGTTTTTTCTTTATATTACTGTAATCAAATGACAAATAATTATAAAACTGAAGAAAAAATATTGAAAAATATTGTGTTTAATAATGTAACTGTTCTTGATGACAAAAAATCTCTTAACTTTCATATTTATTATAAAAATAAAAAAACATGTCAACTTGTGATGCGTAATAATTTGGCTCCTACTCCTATTGACACAGCACAAACAAATTTGGTGTATCGATTTACTTGTCCTTTTCCACTTTTCCACACTGTCAGGTGGAAAGCTATATTGGTAACACCAGAACCACACTTTCAAGGCGTTTAACCATGCATATTCAACACGGTGCAATAATGGAACATTTGCTTAATGCTCACTCATATAAGCCTACACATAAATTTCTTGTTAAAAACACGTCTATTCTTCTTAGGGAGACTATGCCATTCAGACTTTATGTAAAAGAGGCATTGGCTATTACTATTTATAAACCTTCTATCAATAAACAATTCCAATCTTTTAATAATATTTTGAGTCTCTTTGGGTCGTCAATTGCTGTTGATGGTGCACGGAGGGATTGTAGTATTTCATGCTTGCTCAATGATGATGTTGTTGAGACAAATGGCTGTGACATTAGTCATGATGAAATGGCTTTGTCATGTAACACTTCTAATGACGTTGATGTTGGTAATAAATTGGTTGGGCGTGTTGAAAGTGAAGTTGTAATACGGAGTGTTGAGGATGTGGATGATGATTCCTGTCATGATATTGTTGACACAGATTACAGTGAGAATAGTTGCATTGTATTAGCTTCGTCGGGTGTTGCTTCGAAAGAAGTTGATGATGAAGGAGATGATGCATTTGTTGAATGTGTTGATTGTCAAGTTGATTTGCTGAGTGTCAATGATGTTTGTGACCCCCTTGATCATGAAGGGTATAGCGTCCTTGACAATTTTAGTTGTGCCACTGGTCAAGATGTTTTGAGTGATGATATGAAGGATGATGATCTCATTCTGACTCGATTAACAACAGTGCTTAACAGTGATAATATCACTGTCAGACGTAAGCGGTAGCAAAAGTTTCGAATGTAATGTAGTTTATCTGTATTAGTTTAATTTGATTTTATCTGTTCAACTGTTCTTAATAATACCACAGTCGGACGTGAGCGGTGGCGAAAGTTTTGAATGTATTGTAGTTTGTCTGTATTAGTTTAATTTGATTTTTTCTGTTTATAATTTATTCATTATTTGAACCATTATTTAAGTTAATTTATTTTAAATCCAATTTCGTTTTAGTTTATATTATTTAGTGTTACTGCCCCCTTTTCTTCTCCTTCGGTTTTATTTGGGGTTTACTTTTACTCTGTTTATAAACATGTGTACGTTGTCCGGTTAAATTATATTGGCTCTTACAAAAGTCAGTTGTTGTATCTCTCGTGGTGACATACCCGTCACCCTCTCTACAACTGAAAACGAGTCTGATGTGGACGATCAAGTCTTCATGATGGCTCTGGACGGCACAGAATTGTCCCTCGTTTCTTGCGTTTCTGTCGGCCGTGACAGCGGATCTCATTCGCTGAGCGCTGGCAATCAAAGGCGCCACACTTCAGTTCATTCTTTTGGATCGCGCGGTCGGCCTGATTCCGGAAGAAAAGTCGATCTTCATGAAATGGCCCGCTGTGCTTCAGCTCGGGAAAAAAATATCATCGATTTTGTTGGGCTACTTTTCCTCGAACTCTATTTAATTTCAAAGTGAGTTTCGCTCTTTGTAACTCATTTAATGTGGTCGCTTTTCTTTTCCTTCTGTTTTTTTAACCTAAATTTCAATGTGTTTCATCTATCAATAGCCGTATTAATTTATTAACTGAAAACTGATTCAGCCAAGCTCTAATTAAATGTCTCCGTCTAAGCCTAAGTATTTCTGATTTTAACTCTCCCCTTTCAACTTTTATAATATTTAATATTTAATTTATTGTTTAACATAGGGTTCTGAAGATGGCTTTTTATAGCTGAAACTGGCCAGTTAACCCTGATCGTTTTATCATTTAACTATTTTAACCAATAAATTCTTCAATATATGTCTCGTCGTTTCAAATGGATGAAAAGGGCTTTAAAAACTTAAGAAAGATGACTAATGTTAAGTGGTCAATTGTGTTTAATAGAGCCTGTTTAAAAGAATATATATATATATATATATATATATATATATATATATATATATATATATATATATATATATATATAAATGAATGTTTGTATGTATATATGTCCTTTATGCATTGCTACACCATTCATCCGATCGTAATGCAATTTTCACACAACCTTGAGAGTCAAGGGGAATCAAATATATAGAAAAAAAATTGAAATCAGTCACAAAATGAGCGGAGCGGAGCGTGTGAGCAAGCGGGAACTATATATATTATATATGATGGAAATATTTTTGACTTATTTGAAAAAGAAAACAAAAACCAATTTTTTCTTGAAGCTCATGATCCCGATATCAACTTTTTTAGATCTCTCAAGATTACTTCCAAATATTATAATAACAAAGAATTGTCCAAATGAATTGAAAGTTCACCCATTAACTCATTTGCTATTTTACATGTAAATTCACGTAGTCTGTATCATAAAGTTCCAGTCCTTGAAATTTTATGTTACAACACAAGAAACTTTTTTTCAATGCTACTGATAACTGAAACATGGCTTTCGGAAGATACTGCTCCATTAATAATTCTCCCTGGATACTCATTTGTATACAGAAACAGAATAAATGGTAAAGGAGGTGGTGTGGCTATTTTTATTAGAAATGACCTACATTACAGAGTCAGCGATGATTTATGTATTGCCAATCCTGTTTTTGACTGGCTGGCAATTGAAATGATAAATAAAAATGGTAAAAAAAATATAATATTGAACATCTACAGACCTCCTGACTCTGATGCGGATGTTTTTCTTGGCAATCTAAATGAATTTTTAGCATCAATAAACCACAAGACTGACATCTACATTGGAAAAGATATTAATATCAATTTGCTAAATTGTGGACAATTAAGAACAAACTTTGAGAATACACTACTGGAACACAACTTACTACCTACAATAATTAGACCTACTAGAATGACCAAACACTCAGCTACACTCATTGATAACATTTTTACAAACAGGTATAGTAACAACGTGAGCGGCATCTTGCTGGATGACTTATCCGACCACTTTCCTATCTTTCCTATTTTCCAAAGCAGGTTAAATTTACATAAAACTATTGCTTCCAAAAGAAACTTAAAACCTATGAATGTATTGTCCTTGACTCTCGGACTTCAGCAAGAAGATTGGTCCAATATCTTGTCCAGCAATGATACTGACGAGGCTTTTAGGATTTTCCAGGATCATTTTACCAGGGTGCTAAACTCAACCTGTCCTTATAATACAGTCGATCGTAAACAACGACGTCAGGAGTGGATCACGGAAGAAATTCTCAAATCATCTAAAACCAAACATAAACTTTACGTAAAATCAATCAAGCATCCGACAACTGAAAATATAGAAAAATACAAAAAATTTAGGAATATGTTTTCATCGATCAAACGGGAGGCCGAAAAGAGCTACTACTACACATTGTTTCAACAAGCAAAAAATGACATCAAAAAGACTTGGACAATTATTAGGAAAGCCTTAAATAAATCTCGTCCTGAATCTATTGAAAGAATTTTTCACAATGGTCAGCTAGTTGAAGACAATTTATTATTATCCAATATCTTCAATGAATATTTCACATCTATTGGTACCAATACGGCTAACACCATTCCATCTATAACTACTAACAATTATAGTGATTACCTGGTCAAACCTGTTTCAGATTCTATTTTTCTTGAAGAAATTACTGAAACTGAAATAGTGAGAACAGTCAACAGTTTCAAAAATTCAAGAAGTACTGCAATAGATGATTTAAGTAATTTTTTTCTCAAGTCGATAATAAACTCCATATCCAGTCCTCTTTGTCATATTTTTAATCTCTCATTCAAGAAAGGCATATTTTCCGAGCCATTAAAGACATCAAAAGTTATTCCAATTTTTAAAAAGAGTGACAAGGAATCCCTTGATAATTACAGACCTATATCACTCTTGTCTCCAATCTCAAAACTCCTGGAAAAACTTATGTTCTATAGAATCACATTTTTTTCAACAAGCACCACGTCATTCACAGCAACCAATTTGGATTTAAAGCAAATAGTACCAATGATCTTGCTCTCATCAATCTCACCCAACAACTACATACTACAGCAAATGAACAACAAGCATCTCACAGTGGGTGTTTTCATTGATCTTAGCAAAGCTTTTGATACTATCAATCACGACATTCTGCTGAATAAGATCTCACACTATGGTATTCGTGGGACTGCATATTTATGGTTTGTTAACTATTTGAAAGATAGAAGTCAACTAGTTTCTCTTGGCGACACAAACTCTGCTTTGAGGGGCATATCCATAGGAGTTCCACAAGGTTCAATCCTAGGCCCACTACTTTTCAACATCTTTGTTAATGACATATTTGAAACTTCTAAACTGCTCTCTACAATATTATATGCTGATGACACCAATTTGTTTTATTCTGGAAATTCTATAGATGAAGTTACAGCTGTAATGAACATTGAATTAGTGAAATTTTCTCATTGGTTCTCTGCCAATCGTCTCAAAATTAACATCTGCAAAACAAACTACATGATATTTGGACCAAAACTTAAATTGAATGCTCTTCCTCTATTTCATATTAAATATGGTGGAACTTAACTGCCTAGAGTAAGGTTCACAAAGTTTCTTGGTGTTACCATTACGGAAAGTCTGTCTTGGACAGATCATATAAATGCTGTTAGAAGAAAAATGAGCAAATCTGTTGGATTATTATCATGGTTCAGAAATCGTTTGAATCATGATATTATATGTCATCTTTATTACTCTTTGATCTACCCACATATTACTTATTGTAATTTGATTTGGGGAAACAGTCCTGTTTCCTCTATGCGTACCCTTTCAGTAATCCAGAATCGTTTTGTTAGAATGCTCTACGGACTTGGAAGAACGGACAATGTTGATAATTATATCAAAACACTAAATATGTTAACACCAAGACAAATTCATTGCTATAGCATCTTGGTTTTCATGTTTAAGCTAATTAATAATATTATGCATTGCCCTGTCTTTGATAATTTTATGTTATCATCAGATATAAAGAATAGACAAACAAGACATACAGGTATCTTTCATTTACCTTACTGCAGATTGAAAATACTTTCTACAAGTATTTACCTCATTGGACCAAAATTATGGAACATTTTACCAGAAGACATCAGATGTGCATCTTCAGTTCACATTTTTAAAATTCTTGTCAAGAAATTTATTTGTGAACATAATTTACAATCGTTTCTATGAAAAACTGAGCATTGTGTTTATATTTGTTTTTGTGTGTGTGTGTGATTTTTGTTTCTTTTTGTAAAGGGTGGCTACACTACAAGCATTGCTTATTAGTAGTCTCCCTGTTGACATTTCATTTTATTATGAAGATATGTTGACAAATAAACAAATAAAATAAAAATAAATAAATATCTATATATATATATATATATATATATATATATATATATATATATATATATATATATATATATATATAATTATGTGTATATTTCACTGAAATAAATAAATAAATACGTAAAATCCGGCTCCAAATCCGGCCGGAGCCGGATTTGACCGGATTCGGAAAATTGCCGGTTTTCGCCCGGGGTCGGTTTTCGGTGCAACCCTACTAAAAATTAGAAAATAAAATCGTACGTCAACTTGTTCATCTTGTTGTTTGCCATGATAAAACTAGGGTGCTCAGATTAAATTTTAATGAACAGATCTGTATAACTTAGCGAGCAACCTAGTCCCCTAGTCTTATCATGGCGAACAATTTTCTATTATATATATATATATATATATATATATATATATATATATATATATATATATATATATATATATATATATATATATATATATATATATATATATATATATATATATATATATATATATATATATATATATATATATATATATATATATATATATATATATATATATATATATATATATATATATATATATATATATATATATATATATATATATATATATAACACCTGTATCGACGAAAAAGTACAATTCTTATGTTATATTTAATTTATATTTGCTCCTAGTATTTTATTCTTAATTAATACCTTTCCTCGTATTTTATTTTGGTCATAATTTAGTAAACTTCATTTGAAGCGAAGACAAAATATTTCATGTTTGTTGTTCTATTTTTTCCTTTTTTTGCAAATTTGAGGAGCAGGATAGGACAAAATATCAGAATCAGAATCCAATGGGTTTGATGAATTTTGAAATTGAAATGGTGTTTAAAGTTTTCTTGATTTTCTTTTTTTACCGTCGTCTGTTCCGTCTGATTAAAAATTATTTCTGAAGCTATATTACTATTAACATTATTTTCATTTTCCTGGTGTTCCTGTGTTACTGACAAATTTGTTTTTAGTGCTAAAATAAAATATTTTGGCAAATATGCTTCGTCTGGAACGGCAATGGGAGTAAATGGATAAACTCCACATGAGCGAAAAACTGAATTTTTATTAGATTCAGTCATTACGCTTTCCAAAGCTTTAGCAAACAGACCACAAAAATGTGAATTACCAATCACCTCACCAAGATAATCGTTCATCAGCTTTTGGCATACATCTCCATAAGCATAGATCTCCTTTTTTGAAAAGGAATTTTATATCTTTGTTCTTCTGTTTCCTGTTGGTTGTTCTCCAAGTTTGTTTTTACAAACCTTAGTGTAACTTATTTATATGTTTATGAAATACGCAACTTTTTATTAAAAACTTGCGTGTCTATAAAACGAATAAATAAGTACTTTTTACTCCGCCTTGATTTACCCATGCCAGTTACAAGCCTGGTATAAAGAGGAGGGGGGATTTATTCCTTTGTATAAGTGTATAATCTTTTGTTTTGTAGTATAGAAAGGTTTTTTTATTTTCTCGTAAAATAAAAAAAATAACTGAAAATATTATAATTAATGTTACCAACCATTAATTATTGGTTAAAAATTACCATTTTGTTTGTAATGGCGGCCATGTTGCGCTTCGGCGTGTTTGCGTCGTCCGCTATCGAGTTTAAATAACGCGGTTCTTCGGAGGTTTTTTGATCGGATATTTCAATTAAATGTATTCTTAAAACTGGAACTTTTAATACCGTAACTTTAAAATTTCTTAATCTTCTGACTCGGAAAGTTTGCGATGAACGACAAAGAAGTACACTGCTGAATACTTGATTTAGTTGCGACCAGGCGCTTTTCCAATCTGCAGAACAGTGCGTAAGACATTATTTGATAATCAGCTATGGACTCCTCAGCGTTTTCGTTTTCGTGCTGACAGTGTGGTACGTTCATTGTGCTGTCGACACTCTGAGATGGAAAATGTATCGTTTCCCAGAGTTTCTCCTTCTGATTCCAAAAAATTAACAAATAATGGTTCCATAGTCATTGAACGCAACGTATCTTATACAGCATCGCCTGCTCATCCAAGACCTCAAACTACAAATCGGCAACAGCGAGGCTCAATAACAAACTTCGGATTGATGAATGCCCAGTCGGTCGGAAATAAATGCACAACTATTAATGGAGAACATTGATGTATGTCTTCTCACCGAAACATGGCACTCAACCAAAAATGATGCAGCCCTGAGAAGATGTGTTCCACCCGGTTACGCCCTCCATGTAGTTGCTCGGAAGTCTGACGGTTCCAAACAAAACCATGGCGGTTTAGCTGCCATCGTGTCTTCTAATTTCAAATATCGGCCCATCTGACCACCAGCATCGTCATCCTCGTTTGAATCAATGGCATTCACGATATCCACCGGCCCTTCCCCTGGCTGGCCCGTATTTCAGAACACTCGGGCCAACCGCGAAAGCTATGGCTATTTTTTTCTTCCGTTATAGTGCTAGATCGAGCAACAGTGTCATATATCGGCGGTCAGACCGCTCAGAATCTGCTGGATTATTTCGCTGAAAAAATTCGAACTATTCGTCAATCTACTAGTGAGGAACCACCGACAACGAAATGTCTCCCTACAATTTCCGACTTAAGTGTTTTCCAGGAACTGACGGTCGACCAAGTTCGCTGGTTCATATCATCAGCAAAATCGAAATTATGTTCGCTTGATCCGATACCGACAAACATTCTCAAGGAATTTCTGCCTGAGCTTCTTCAATTCATCTCTACAATGTGCATTAAGTCTCTTTAAGAAGGTCACCTACCAAACTCCCAGAAGTTCGCTAACTTATCGCTATTATAAAGAAGTCTGGACTGAATGTCGACAACGTTCAAAGCTACAGACCAATATCCAACCTGACGTACATTTCAAAGATTATTGAGAGAATGGTGTACAATCAGCTCACAGCTTACCTTGAAAAGTTCAACCTGATTCCTACACTACAATCCGGCTTCCGAGTCAACCACTCGACAGAAACTGCCCTTCTCAAGGTTTGCTCAGACATCCTTATAGCTGCCGATCAGCGTAAAATATCCTTGCTTGGTCTTCTTGATATGTCGGCTGCGTTTGATACGTCGATCATGACATCCTCCTGGATCGGTTGGAAATTTCTTTTGGAATTACTGGCACAGCCCTCACATGGCTACGATCATTCCTTACAAACAGGACACAACAGGTATCCTTCAATGGTGCCCAATCTTTTATTTCTGCCGTCCATACGGGCGTCCCTCAAAGCAGCGTTCTGGGACCGTTACTGTTCCTGCTCTACACAGCAGATGTTCTAGTTATCGCTGACCTTCACGGTCTCAGTGTCTACTGCTATGCCGTCTATAGACAAGTTTACCTATCTAATAGAGTTGGTGCCGCTGATGGTTTGGTTGCTGGAATCACTCGATGTATTGAAGAACTTGACCTCTGGATGTCCTCCAACAGACTGAAATTAAACTCAGACAAAACTCAGTTCATTTGGTTAGGTAGCCGCCAGCAACTTCAAAAACTTAGCGACAACGTTGTCACTTTTCAGTCCAGCGTCTACAATCTTGGGGTACATCTGGACAGCCACCTGACTATGAAAACCCAGGTACAACGCATTTGCCATACATCGTTCTACCAGCTGCGTCAGCTTCGATCCGTCTGTCGCTCCCTCACCACAGTGGCATGCTCAGCACTTGTTC
The DNA here is from genome assembly GCA_963978895.1 of Erpobdella octoculata. NCBI lineage: Eukaryota > Metazoa > Annelida > Clitellata > Hirudinida > Erpobdellidae > Erpobdella > Erpobdella octoculata. Next base: position 32,921,297 of record OZ022238.1, on the reverse strand, counting down.
ATGCATTCTTCACCAGCAGGCTTGACTACTGTAACAGCCTGCTCGCTGGAATTGGTGTTGGTCTGCTTGACCAGTTGCAATCCGTGATGCGAGTGGCAGCCCGTCTTGTTCTCGGAAGACACAAGTTCGACAGGATCTCAGCGGACATTCGCGATTGCCTTCATTGGCTTCCCATTCAATCGCGAATTAATTTTAAGCTGGGTTTTCTTGTCTACAAGTGTCTCCATGGCAGCGCCCCTGCGTATCTTATGGAAATGCAGTGTTGGGTTTGTTACCTTACTTTTGTAATTTGTTACTGTTACTTGTTGCATGATGAAAAAGTAATTTGTTACTGTTACTTGTTACATTTTTTCAAAAGTAATTTGTTACTGTTACCTTTTGGTTTTGAAAGTAACTTATTACATTTTTGTTACTTTACAAAAAGTTGTTTGCAAACAGATGCAACACCCTATAACTCAATACTTTATTTTGTTTTTAAAATAAGAACACAACTTTATTATAAAAATCAAAGAGTTATAACTAATCAGTCAAATGGTGAAGATCTTTGATTGAGCTACAAAAAGCTTTATTAGCTCTGAGCAGCAGTTGTCGTTGAAAATGACTATCAGTCAAACGATTTCTTCTTGGAGTCAAAATGTCTTTGTAGCGAGGCAGAGTCTATCTAATGTGCAGTGATTCCATGAAAGCTATTGTTGTTAGCGCTCCATATATCGGCTGTGGTACAAACATGATCCACTCTGCTAAGTGCTTCTATTACGTTGTTTTTCATCTGAGCTTCAAGAAAATACAAGCTTCCTTTGAAAATAAATATACAACTATTTTAAGCAACTTTTGTATTAAAAATTAAGAAAAATCACTTTTAATTCTTAAATACTAACCATCAAGCGTTTTTCTTGTCATCACCTTACGGGTTGGCTGGAGTCCTTGAATGAGATTAGCAAAAGATTGCGCCTCCACAATGCTTAATGGCTCCATGTATTCAATAATGAAACTTATGATCAGCTGATCCACAGTCGCTTGAGTGACACAATTGTTGTTTATACTTTGCAGCATGCTTGATTGAGTCATCATCTTTTTTGCGGGAGCCTCATTTATTTCGCATGTGGCTTTTCGCTTACAAGCTAACTTGACTTTATCAGAAATTGCAGGATGTTTTCTCTAGTGAAAAAACATTAAAATTTGTATTTTTAAACATAATCTATTAGTTTTGCAGTAAGTGCTTAAAGTACTTTAAACAAACTCAATGTGAGCATACATACAACTTTTTAATAACTAATAAATTATTACAAATTTTAAATTCAGACGCTATTTTCTAAAAGTAAAAATATAAAACTAATAAAACTAACTTCCACATGTTTTAGAAGGTTGGCTGGACTAATCTTTGACGTGCTTAAATACACTTTCTTAGGCAGACACTGTAACTGTAGACGTACACACAACACCTTGACGTTCTTTCCATCATTTTCGGTTATTTTAAAATATTTTTCTAGCTGATGCACCCATCCAATTTCATTACCAGTTTCTTCATAATTTAACTCTTTATTAACTTCCATGATCCCAAAACACGATCTGTGAACTCGCAAACGTTTCCGAAAGAGTAAACGATAATAAAAAGGAAGTTTGTTTACCCTGATATGGCGCGTTGTCAAAATGAACGCGATCATGAATCCAGTGATACACTTTGCTCCTATTGGTCCAGACTCGCGCCATCTTAACGTTTGATCCAATGCTCGAAAATAAAAAGTAACAAGTAACAATTTTTAAAAATCCGTTACTGTTACTTTAAAAAAGTAATTTGTTACTGCTACTTTGTTACAATTTTGACAAGTAATCTGTTACGTTACTTGTTACTGAAAAAAGTAATTTGTTACTGTAATTCCGTTACTTGTAATTTGTTACTACCCATCACTGTGGAAATGCTGCAGCACAACTCTGACGTACCTACTCTCCACCGACTTCGCTCAACGACCAAGGGCAATCTCTTCATTTCCCGAAACAACACAAAAACATTCTGACCCCGAGGCTTCGCAGCAGCAGGACCGCCTTTTAGAATATTCTGCCCGATATCGTCAGGGACCTAACAATGAGTCTTCCTGTCTTTAAACAACGACTTAAATTTTGTATATTTAACTCTTCTAATTAATTGAAATTGCTAGCTACTTTAGTATAGTTCCGCTCGCAGAGCGTTTTCGCCACAGCTTTCGCTGTAAAAAGACGCTAAATAAATCTATATTACATTACATATACTGGCCAGAATGTACCATATACTGGCCATGGCTAGTATATAGACTAATAGGTGGCCGTTAATTGGTCTTTTTGAATTGTCTAATAATTCTCATTTCTAAGTTATTTTTAGTGAAAATTTAGATAAAAGAACTGAAAAAAGTAAATGAGAACAAGTTATAGTGTCACCTTTCATTTGGATTTATTTTGTAAAATGTCCATTTAATTCACTGGTTCAGTTGAAAAAGAATTTTTACGAAAGATTTTTAACTTTTAAGACCGAAAATTGCAAATCCTTGAGCTTCAATGTAGCGATTAATTAAGCCGGGAACCTGGATAAGTAAAAACCAAAAAGTTTAAAACTTAAAAAAAAAATCTAAGTCATGGTGATTTTTTTTCAATGCGACTGAAAAGTGGCTAGTATTTGGTTAGTGGCCAGCATTTGGTCAGTCTACCCTACTATAAAAAAGTTCTATACAAATTTTATACAAACACAGGCCTTGCAATGACACTTAATGTAAATCAGAATGAATATGTTATGGATGCTGGTGATACAGCCGGTTTACGAGTTTCGATTCACCCAGGATATCAGATGCCATTTCCAGAAGATCAGGGGTTAACAATAGGTCCTGGACAGTCAACATCAATTTCTCTGCAAAAGGTTTTTAGTTTTCTGTTTGATACCTTTGTGTTTACTTGAAAATAAATAATGATATTAGATTAGTATTTTTTTTGAAGGGTTAGTTTCTAAGGACTTGCTGCAGATATATATATATATATATATATATATATATATATATATATATATATATATATATATATATATATATATATATATATATATATATATATTTATATATATATATATATATATTCTTTTAGGCAAACTCGATTGAAAAAATTGCCGAAATAGATCTATTAGCCTATAAGATTATGGAGTTTGTGTTTGGGAATAAATTATTTTTAAACCGATTTAGAGTATTGGAAAAAATTAAAAATAAAATCGATTCAGCCAAGTGCGCCACTTTTTTCAATCGAGTTTGCCTAAAAGAACATATAGCGCCGAAGTATTAAAAAAAAAAAAATATATATATATATATATATATATATATATATATATATATATATATATATATATATATATATATATATATATATATATATATATATTTATATATATATATATATATATATATATATATATATATATATATATATCTGTATGGACTAAATAGTATACCCAACAGCTATAAAAAATGTTTTCAATAGTTTATATTTGTATGCAGCATGTTTTTTATTTCTGAATTATTCTATATAAATATACTAGCTGGCAACCCGGCGTCGCCCGAGTACTTTTTTGGTTTTTTATGTATACATTTATGCAAATAGCCTGGTCAGTTTAGAATTAAAATTAAAAACACACATGTTGCCCGGCCATTTTAGAATCAGTTGAAATGAGGCAATTGAGATTATTTTTTAAATATTTATTGACATTAAATTGAATGTTATTGTTGAGCCTAATGGATGGTCAACCTAATAAATTAAATGAATAAAACGTTACCGTTCACTAAACTTCTGTGTAATGAAATAAAATTAGTTAAAACAAAAATATTCAATCACACGTAGGCACTCTATTGTAATGTCTTATAGTGAACAATGTTTTAATTTTTTCATCCGTACACAAAACAAATAGCGCTGATGGTTTGCAGATTTTTGAGCAAGTTACATACAACTGCCCATGGGAAAAACACGGGAATACAAGGTTTATTCCACACACTTCTTACGATTGACTTTGGGATTAATTAATTGTCATTGCAAATGCCAGACACACCCAAAACTGGACACGTTAAAATTCAAAAAGAAAATAAGTTGGTATTCTTGGAATAAGCACATCTTCGCCTTTGAACTTTCCTATAATTATTGTAACCTCAATCAAATTTTTCATAATTTTCATAACAGCAAGCCATGTTCCGTTGCACAATTTTGGTTGATATAGATTTTGTAGCATGATAATCACCGATCCAACCTTGAGGTGTAAATTCTGTGGCGGTAATCCTGGCAGATCAGGTTAATTTAAAAATTCAGTTGGATAGTTGACGACCTCATTTGGATCAGTAATGGAATCAATCGGCTTGAATGAATGAATTTGTCCATTAATTCACTCCGAATTGTTATATTTAAATCATCTACATCCTTATTTTGTTAACCGCTAAAATGGTTTGTTTGCTCAACCAAGCATGTTTTTTTAAATTTTCACCAATGTTCGGGAACAATTTAAAAATTAATTCTTCTTTTGACATTGTGAATTGACAAAAATTTGGTGGAAACGAAATGAGGCCAGTAGAAGTGTCAACAGGATTGGCCAGGTAATAACGGATTTGAGATTTCTTTCCATTTGGGTTGCATGTGAAAGTAATAAATAAATCTGGCCGACTGTATTGGCACACGTAAGTCATAGCATCTTGTCGTGCATGTGTCTCGGCTTCCCACATATGTTGCTGGTAAAATGATAAGTCTGCCAAAATAAATTATTTTCATTTCCATCTGCATTCATAGCATCGCGTAAATGAATAAATGAATGTATTCTTAAGACCGTAATTTTTTCTGATTTAGACGTATATTTGTCAAACGTTCCGTTTCAATTTTGACATACATATCCCCTGCAAACTGATAAAGCAATGGGCGATATTTCAAGATGTGGTTGTCAGACAAATCCTGAAACGGCATACATAAAAATTCATCGAGCTGACCTTTTCGTTTGTTTCTTGACCTATAAAAGAATAATTCACTTTGATTAAGGATAGAAATGGAATCAGTTTAAAAAAACATTATTTATTGGGTTATTTCTGTAATTATTTTTGTTATGCTTACATCGATAAAGATAATTCAATTTAAATAGATGCACCCCATTCTTTGACAGTTGTACAGACGGTGATAAAAATTAACGAAAAAAAGCACATCAATGAACTATGCATACATTATACATACATACATTAATAACATTAGGAAATTTAAAAAAACTTGCATTTAGATAGGTAACATTGGTGGTCTCTTACAGTGATTTTTAATTTCGAATTAATACATACTTGTTGCTGGATTAATCATCTTGATCAATAAATGATATCCAGTATCCATCTTCTCCTCGGCAAAATATTAGAGAGTTTTGTAATGCATCATATGAACAATGTGTTTCGTTGATACGCTCAAGGTTGCCACAATCACGTCGTTGAATTATAATATCATGACACTCCATATCCTCTCTAACAACCACAATTAACGTCAGTGCATTGAAGCGTCTCATGTTTTCCTGCTGGTTTTTTGCTCGGATCACTATTTTATGATCGTTCGATAGCATAATTTCTAAGGCCGTTTAAAAAAATTGGATCAACTGATTGTGATCATGCAAGAGTTGTTGCAGTTACACGATGATATATCTCGTAACTGCTCGATTGATGGCACAGCTTTGATTTACTTCAGTTTCAAGATTCCCAAGAAATTAAATTTCGAGAAATTTGTATTCACAACCAACTGATGGCAACAATGCTCCTGCACGATGGTGAATCTGTGCTTGAATCTGTAATAATAAAATTCATTTATGAACCTCCATAGATTTTTCTAATCATAGTTATATGTTAAAGAATTAAAAACTACCTTAATAGTCGGAATGACTTTAATGGTTTAAGTGGCGTTGTCAGTTGCGGAAAAAAAAGCATAACCCTGGTGGACAAATAGTAGTCGTTTTTCCAAAATCGGCGTAATCAACTTCTATAACCGTGGTAGAACTCACTCGAGAAAATGGCATTTTGTTTGCCTCCAAACTAACGCAGCCCACGACCCTCTTAAGTCTCAATGTTTCGATAATTATTATAATAATTTGCTTTACGTTAACGTCGACCAATACTTTGACGCTTCAATGGTGCCATTGTATTATCATAAATCACTGTATTACATTCAATAATCAATCGAGGATAAGTGGCTATTTCGCTCAAACCTAGGCGTGAGACGAAATGCATAGATATAGTATATAAATATATATTAATGAAAAGTAAAAGAAATTTGAATAAAAATAAAAAAAATAAAATGTTAATAAAAAATGTAATTTTTGTTAGACTTAAAAAGTAACTATCTACAACAGCAAAATACACTCTATGGTCCCAACAACCATGCGATTATTTATGACCAGAATTAGTTTTTTTTAATAAATACTATTTAAATATATGGCTAAATCTTTTCATGACAATAACAAACACAACAAAAAAAGAATGATCAAATTTTTTTTTCACAACTTTATTAAAAAAAATCACAATTTTGACAAAAGCAAATAAGGGGCAACAGAAAAAGAACAAATGTTCCTGCGAGACTGTAACCCTGTACATAAAATTTTAAAAAAGTAAAAATTTACAAAAGAGCAAATATCTTCACTGAATTGGTATGAAGTCTTTCAAAGTCTTGTGCAGCAGGTAGTTTTTCAAAGAAGCCTTGAATGAGCTGAGAGAACTTTTGTTGATGTCATGCGGCAGAGAATTCCAGATCTTAGGACCAAAAAATTTTATCGAGTGCATTCCAAGTGTCGAGCGGATCAATCCTGAACGGAAACAGTGTTTAGAACGCACAAAATGGTTGTGAACTTCTTCTGCTTTATAAAGGGGACTCGTTGAATATTGGGGTGAAAGATCATGTGCATACTTATACATGTAAATTGCTGATTGATATAGACAGACTTGATCAACTGTCAACAAATGGTTGTTTATCCGAGTGGTTATGGTTGAATGACTCCTGGGCAGGTGAAAAATTGCTCTAATAATACGTTTTTGTAAAATCATTATTTTCGTTATTCGACTTCTGTAGTTGATACACCATATAAAATTACAATAGTTAATGAAAGGATATATTAATAAGAAGTACAGTGTCAGCAAAACCTTGCTAGGAAGAAACCACGAAAGACGATCAATTATACCTGAATGCAGGGAAACTTTTTTGAAAACATAGTTTACATGATGAGCCCATGTTAAGTGTTGATCAACGTAGACTCCTAAAAAATTTGTTACTGAAACATCTATTTTAGAGCCATCAACTGTTAGTTTTATGTTGTCTGGGATAAATTTTTACGAGGATTATGAAATACAATGTAGTTAGTTTTATTAGCATTAAGAGATAATTTATTGCATTTCAACCAAAAGGATAATTTATTCAGTTCAGTGTTTGTTTTTTGTGTCAAATCTGGTAAAGATTTATCTGAAATGAAAACAGTTGTGTCATCAGCAAATAGAAAATATTTAAAAAACTGAGAGCTATTGGAGAGATCATTAACGTAGATTATGAACAGAAGCGGCCCGAGTATAGATCCTTGGGGAACACCACAAGTAATAGATTTGAAACTGGACAATTCAATGTTAAATTGTACACATTGAGATCTCCCAGACAAATAATTTCTAAACCAGTTAAGCTCAGTCTGAGATATACCGTAGTGCTTTAGTTTTGCAATAATGATATTGTGATCAATAGTGTCAAAGGCTTTGAATAAGTCAAGGAAAATTGCAAGGGGTATTTCACTATGGTCGATTGAGTAAAGAATTTTATCTTGTAAGTTACTAACAGCCATATAAGTAGAGAAACATGGACGAAACCATACTGATGTTCATATAATAATAAATTTTTGTTGAAATAATTGTAAAGCTGTATATGAACAACTTTTTCAAAAAACTTGGAAAAAAATGGTAAAATAGAAATTGGACGGTAGTTAGAAATTGATGATTTTTTTCCTGATTTGAATAACGGTATGACTTTTGCTAATTTTATTTGATGAGGAACAATACCGGTTTGTAATGAACAGTTAAGGATACACGAAAGTACCACTGCTATGTGATCAATAGATAGAATAGCAAGGTGAGGGTTGATGTCATCAACCCCTAGAAGAATGAGAAATTTTAAGTTTTTTAGAAATATTAATTATATCTAAGTGAGTACAAGAGGAAAATTTAAATAATGTTGAAACCAAAGGTGGTAAAAATTGTTTATAAGAATCTCCATAATCAGGAATCTTGGATGCTAAATTAATTCCGATATCAGTAAAGTAGCTGTTAAACGCATCACTAATAATTAATTCGTCGGTTGTCAAGCAATCGTTGACAACAAATTTATCATGCAATTTATTATTTTTATGATTTCCGTTAATGAGGGAGTTAATTAAAGTTCAAGTTTTCCTGATGTTGTTTTTATAAGAAGTAAATTTTTCAGCATAAAATTGTTTGATAGTTTTTTTCTTCAGAGATTTGAATATGTTTCTACTTTGAACAACTTTGACTTTATTTTCAAGGGTTGGTTCTTTAATGTAATTTTTGTAAAGTTTAGATTTTAATTTGCACCTATCAAGTAATTCCTGGTTTATCCAATTTTTTTTGTAAATTTTGGATTTGCTAAAGGAAAACTTGAAATAGGGAAAGATTCATTATAAACCTTATCATATAAGTTTATAAACATTGAGTAAGCTTTTTCAGGGTCGGCATTTTTGCAAGCTTGAAATACACAGGACCAGTCTGTATTTTGCAACAAATTAAGAAAATTTAATTTGTTTGCAGGCTTTGTAGCTCTTCTGCTTATAGATTTTTTGGCATAGATTTTTGTTGTACGTTTCATTGTTATGATTATGGGAAGGTGATCCGATAAGTCGTAGTAGATTATTGATGAAGAAATATTGCAGATTGGCTCATTTGTAAAGATATTGTCTATTAAAGATTTCGATTCGGGAGTTATTCTTGTTGGTTTGGTGATTGTTGGTAGTATGTGGTATGAAGATAAGAGATTGAAAAAATCATTTGAGATGTGTCCAGGGTCATCAATTTTAAGCAAATCAATATTAAAATCACCTAGTAGAAACAAAAACCTGTGTGGCATAAGAAAATCATTTAGTAAAGTATGAAGTTCGTCTAGAAAACATGATATATTAGAGCTTGGCGGGCGGTAGATAATACAATAGGTGTAGGTTTTATGAAGGTGTGTAACTTTTATTACCAGGAACTCAAAAAAGAAGGCTGAAAAATCTACTTCAACAACTTCGTAAGATAGATAAGATTTGACAAGAAGACCAACACCTCCACCTCTTCCTTCCTTACGGTTCTTGAAAACAAAGTTGTAGTTTGGAAATATAACTAAACTTGCTTTAACATCATTGAGCCAAGTTTCAGTTATGCCAATAATATCGGGGGAGAAAAAGTGAAGAAGGGTGTCAAGTTCTGAGGTTTTGTTGTTTAAACTACGGCAGGTAATGTGAAGGAGTAATAGTATAGAGTTGGAAAAAAATTTTGAGATGTTGTCTAGAGTTTCATAAGAGGTGTCTATAGATGCAGAGTTGGCTGAAGAAGATGTGTCAAGTTCTACAATCATTATGAGGTTGAGGATGCATTTTTCTGTTGTGCTTCTGGAGAACGAGGTTTGAATTCCCATTCCCGTAGAATAATACCAGTTGGCCATATGTCTGGATTGCATAGCTTAACATCATCGTTCTCTTCAATGCAAATCCTGAAAGCAGTAGATTCTTGGCTGATGTTGACTTTATCTTTTTCAGTTTTTTTTGAATAGCGGATAGCAGGAAATGACTTGAATGCCATTGGCCGATAAATGATCAGTTATAGCCTCCTTATGACATTTGCTAACATTTCCAAGATGGTACGTCTTTTTCTTAACTATCGTTTTGCTGGCTTTTAAAGAAGAATCGAACGTTTTTCTTCCTACTATTTTCATAGGTATTTTATCGGTAATGCATGGATGAATATCAGTTAGGTGTTTTCCCTCTATTCTTCAGTTTTTGGTTACTAACAATGAGAAATTCATTTTCGTTTTCGTTCATTTCTAAGTTGCTCCTTTCTCTAACTAGGTCTGACCATAAGAAAGGAGAACGGTTGTTTGCGTTTATATATATATATATATATAAATATATATATATATATATATATATATATATATATATATATATTTCAAATAATTAGGAACAAGATGTTCTTTCAAACACGCTTTATTAAAGACTATGGCCCATTTCTTATTACAAACTTTTTCTATCAAACGTGAAACTTTTCGAAAATCGGATGCCGTATTCTGATATATATATATATATATATATATATATATATATATATATATATATATATATATATATATATATATATATATATATATATATATATATATATATATATATATATATATATATATATATATATATATATATATATATATATATATATATATATATATATATATATATATATATATATATATATATATATATATATATATATATATATATATATATATATATATATATAAACGCAAACAACCGTTCTCCTTTCTTATATATATATATATAATAATGATCATAATGAACAAACTCTCTAACCTATACGGATCTTCTTTTCTACTTAAAGAGAATATCAGTCACTTTGTCAACTTGTCAAAATATGTTCCCACCGAAAACGAAGTTAAATTTTTAGAGTTGGGTTATAACTGCCATGTACCAGATAAATATGACCCTTTAAAGAAACAGGTCGAACTAGAGGTGTTATATCGTCAGATTGAATCATATGTGGTGAATGGCAAATTGAAAGTTACAGACAGATTAGGTACTTTACTGAAGGCAGAAGGCTGCAAACATCGAAATACACGTAAAAAGATGGCTACTGATTTGGTTCGTGCAGCTGCTTCATTGAGAAAGAACTCAGATATAGTAATTAAAAAATCTGATAAATCCAACTCGTACGTCATTCTCGACACACTGGATTATTTGCACAAGCTAGACGAAATCCTCGCAGACAATACAAAGTTTCAGAAAATCTCCAAGAATCCAACACAAGATATTAAAGTGAAAGCTAATCGTCTCATTGCAGAGGTTGTCGCTAATGACCCACATAGCGGCCTCAAGCAGATCATTGGTGATTTCTCCCCTGGGTACATTTATGGAAATATTAAAACGCATAAAGAAGGATGTCCCCTCAGGCCGATCATTTCACAATGTCCGACACCCACGTACAGTATAGCTAAATTTCTGGTGTCTATCTTATCTCCATATTGTCCAAATACATACACCGTCAAGTCGTCATTTGAATTTGTCAACCTCATTAAAGGACACCGGCAGTTGCAAGGCGTTCTTGCTTCTCTTGACGTCACCAGTCTGTTTACGTCTGTTCCAGTTGATGCCACAATTAATATAATTCTTCAACGGGTATACCATAACAATATTCCACATACACTTTTGATTCCAGAGGAAACTTTAGCACAGTTGCTTCGACTGTGTACAAAGGAATTACCTTTTCAAGATCCTAGAGGTCAACTATTTGTCCAGATTGATGGGGTTGCAATGGGTTCTCCTCTTGGTCCACTTTTCGCCAACTTTTATATGGGGCATCTGGAAGAAATAACTTTCGGTATAATAGAAAAGCCTCCATTATACGTTCGATACGTCGATGACATTTTTCTTGTCTGCCGTGATACGACTCAGTTGGATGAGATAAAGGATACGCTCCATAAAAACTCTGTGTTGAACTTCACTGTTGAGCTGAGTGACTTTCAGCAACGCCTTTCGTTTCTAGACGTTCTTGTCACGCAAACTTCATCAGGTCTTACACATGAGGTCTTTGTCAAACCTTCCAAAGAAGACACATGTATGAATGGCGCTGGTTTCTGTCCTGACAGATACAAGAGGAGTGTCGTCTTTAATTTCATATCTAGAGCTTATGAGATCTCAGCTACGTGGGAGATGTTTCATGCCGATATTAAACGCATTAAAACTCTCCTCGTCAATAATAACTACACAAACACTATGTTTGACGACATTTTAAAGGCTTTCCTAGACAGGAAGGTTTCCAATGCACACCCTTCGGATGCTGGTGAGAATACTAAGGATATTTCCTTGTTGTATTGCGCCCAAATGCATGACCGCTATAAACTGGATGAAGACATCATTCGATCAATTATCACAGAAAATGTGAAAGTTGCGGATGCCATTAAAAACAAATTTAACTTCAACGTTTATTACAAGAATAAAAAATCCCATAACATGATCATTCGCAACAGCTGTCGATGTCCCGATTTCTTACATCTTACCAATGTTATCTATCAATTTACATGCCCATATCATCATAGTACACCAGAAGTTTACATTGGGCAGACACAAACGACATTATCTAGGCGTCTCACAATGCATATTCAAGGCGGAAATATTGCTTCTCACTTTCTAAAGGTTCATAAGATATGGTTGTCCAGAAAAACCTTACTTGACAATACAATTGTCATTGATCGTGAAAATGATGCTAGTCGTCTAAAGATTCGCGAAGCCCTCCATATTATCTCCAAACGACCTACACTTAATATACAAGATGACTGTTTTGGACGTACTTTACATTTGTTTGGAGGTGGCTTGATGGGAAAGACACCAGCCTGTTTACAACACATTCGTAACCCTTCCAAAGTTGATATGCATCCCGCTATCTTAGGGCATGTGTCGCGTTTACCAGCCAATGATGATTATCCTGAAACGGGTGATTGTAATCTACCAAACTCTGACGGTACAACAGATGCGGGGCCCTCTTCGGTGGTGGCATCTAATCCTTGTGTTAAAAGTTCGAAACTCAAAGTCTCATCGGATAAAAATAAACGTAGTCAAAGCATAGCAAGAAAATCCAGTACAGCAAATGAGAGATCCTCTCCAGTAACAACATATGTTCTCTGTGTTAAGAGTTCTAAACCTGAGGTCTCATCAGAAATGCGTACGCGTTGTCAAAGCACGTGCTTGGCGGCCAGGTCTTGTATCCCTCCACAGTTTGTCCTAATAGATAAAGACATACCAAGAACAGGTGGTACCGATGTCTTCACTGCCAAAGATCTCACAGAAGTGGTTATCTCAACGGAGGAAAATCTGATGTCGCCGGTGGGAGTTTCAGTTCTTCCGTTGAATTTCCGCGGAGCTCAGAAAATCTTGATAATGATCGTCATCAGCAGGCTAAAAAACTTATGCCTTCGCATATCACTGTTGATTCTGATGATTTTGGTGATGATGATAGCGTTAATTGTACTTATGTTGATTGTCTTGATGGTCGTGAGTGTGGCGATGAGGGGGTTGGTGATGGAGATGCAGGCTGTGGTATTGTTGTAGACAATGCTTCTTGTGAGTGTTGTGTTGCTGAGTCTGATGATGTCTTTGAAGGGGTTGCGAGACTTGACGTCGATGTTGGTGATTGTTGTATTAACCGCCATGGTGAGGTTTGTGTTGATGTTGGTGGGTTGGCGAATGATGATGGTGGTGATGTGGTTTTGCCGTTTGCACATTTGGTGGATCATGGTAATATAACGGTGCGTCGTGTCCGACGCTAGTTCTAACGACCTTTTCAGCTATTATATTTTAATTTTATTTCTTGTTTATTTTAATTTTGGTTTAATCATTTCTTTTTATTTTATCTTTTTATTTTTATTTTTTTATTTTTTTTATTTTTTAATTCTTAATTTATTTTAATTTTATTTCTGGTTTATTTCATTTCTGTTTTAATTTAATTCTGGTTTACTTTATTCCTTCGTTTTATGGTCACGGGATGAAACTTTATTTTTGCTACTTTGATTTGCTGTCGAAATTACCGTATTGTCTTTTAGTAAGTTTAAATATAAATAATGCACCTGTAAATTCTGTGCACCTGTTCCCAGGTGAGTTATACGTAAACAGTTTCGTTAGCTGTTGTAGTGTCGTAGCGTTGGTTTTAATGAAAGTTGTATCGCTGGTATGTGTTTAGAATTTTATGTTTTTAGTTTTATATTCGAATGGTTTTATTAGTGTTTCTCTATCTTTATATATTCGGCTTTCGTCTAATATTCTATACATTGATTTTCCTTACTTTATTATAGGGGTTCTGAAGATGGATAAAGCCGAAACCGGCCGGTCAACCCCTTGTGACAATAAAGTTTTGTGTACTGTTGACTGTGTAGTTAATTCGGGAAGAAAATTTAGACGGTTTGAAGCAGTAGTAAAGAAATGGTGTTGTAGAAAATGGGCCGTAGCATTTAATAGAGCGTGTTTATGCGAGAATTTGATACCCAAATATTGTCAAATATATATATATATATATATATATATATATATATATATATATATATATATATATATATATATATATATATATATATATATATGAGAAATTCATTTTCGTTTTCGTTCATTTCTAAGTTGCTCCTTTCTCTAACTAAGTGTCTGACCATAAGAAAGGAGAACGGTTGTTTGCGTTATATATATATATATATATATATATATATATATATATATATATATATATATATATATATATATATATATGTATATATATATATATATATATATATATATATAGTTCCCGCTCGCTCACCCGTCCGCTCTGGTCATTTTGTGTCGGATTTCAAATTTTTTTTCTCTATATTTGATTCCCCTTGACTCTCAAAGTTGTGTGAAAATTTCATTACGATCGGATGAATGGTGTAGCAATGCATGCCATCTCTATTATTTCTGGCCATTTTGAGAATGCATCTACTACTACGAGATACATTTTTCCATGGAGCGGTTCAGCATAATCGATGTGAATTCGACTCCAGGGTTTGGTTTCTTTTGGCAATGAACATAAAGTGTGTTTTATGGGTGATTTAGCTGCTTGTTGGCATGAAGAAAAGCTGCGTGTTCAGTTTTCTATGTCTTTATCAATGCCGCTCCAATAAACGTGTTCTCGGGCAATTATCTTCATTCGAGTAATACTCGGGTGGCCTTTGTGAAGCATTTAAAGTACTCGTTTTTGCAAAACCTGAGGGATGATTATTCGAGAACCAAAGAATAAACAGTCTTCATGTATCGTTATTTCTTTTTTTAAGAGTTCGAGTTTGCTGGTTTTCAGTGCTTTGTTTTCGTTCTACTTTCCTTTTTTGACATATTGGAGAAGGGGATTTAGATCATTGTCTGTTTTTGTTGCGTCACAGATTTCTTTATTTGAGACTGGAAGTTATTTGACGGCATTGATATACAAGGAGTTTATATCTTGATTGATAGTTGCTATCAATGTGTCTTCTTCTGATGTTTTATGTGGACCTATAAGGCGCGAAAGTGTGTCAGCTTGTCCAAAGGACGTGGTTCTGCAGTATTCAATTTTGAAATCATAAGCAAGCAGTGTTAGAGCCCAGCGTTGAAGTCTGTTTGCTGTATATGATGGTATGCCTTTTTTATTGCCAAAAATGACAAGCAGAGGTTGATGGTCGGTTAATAGAGTAAAGTGGCATCCATAAATATAACGGTGAAACTTTCTGACCGCGAAAACTAGTGCTAAACCTTCTTTTTCTATTTGCCCATATTTCATTTTTGCTGGAGTGAGAGCTCTACTAGCGTGTGCAATTGCCTTTTCTGTTCCATCACTATATCTGTGCGATATCACTGCTCCAATGCCGTATTCTGATGCGTCGGCTGCAACTACAATTAGTTGGTTGGGGTTGTAATGGGTTAACAGAAGGTCGGATTATAAATTTTTTTTAGTTTCGTCAAATGCCCATTGACAGCTTTCAGACCACTGGAACACAGTGTCTTTTTTTAAAAGGGCGTCTAGTGGTGCTCTTAGATTTCTCATGCGTGGTACAAATGAGCTGTAATAGCTTATCAGTCCAAGAAAAGTACGGACCTGTCCAACATCTTTGGGTGGAGGCATATGAATTATTGCATCGATTTTTTTGGGGTCGGGACGACGGCCTGCAGCTGATATTACATTTCCCAAGTACGTGATTTCCGTCATTAACAAGTGGCATTTTTCAATTCTAATCCGGAAGCCATAATTTAAAATTCGGTCAAATAAAGCCTCTAAGTTCGTGTTGTGTTCTTTTAATGTCCGTCCCGTGACGACGACATCATCTAAATATGCGGCAACGCCATCTAGACCAGTAATCATAGCGTCTATGATTTGTTGAAAAATACCTGGTGCTGATTTCACACCAAATGGTAGACGGTTATAACGAAACAAACCTTTATGAGTGTTGATTGTTAAGAGCTCTTTACATTCTTCCGTCACTTCTACTTGATGGTATGCTTCTGAAAAATCTATTTGGGAGAAAACTGTCCCTCCATTTAATTTTGTGAAAACGTCATCCATGGTAGGTAATGGGTTTCTATGGAGCATCAGTGAGTTATTTAAGCCCGTTGAAAAATCTGCACAAAGTCGGATGGAGCCGTTTGCTTTACGGACAGCAACTATGGGTGCTGCCCACTGAGAGTGATCCACGGGAGAGATTATTCCTTCTTTTAGTAACCGGTTAATTTCGCTATCCAATTGCTCTAAAGCGGCATGAGGAACAGGGCGTTTTTTTCTAAATATGGGTTGTGCGACAGGTTTAAGCTGTAAGGAAGCTGAAACTTTTGTGCACAGTCCTAGTTCCTGTCGGAACACATCAGCGTATTTGTGTTTTAATTTGTTTGTAATGGCTGTGCGTTCCACGTCTGTGTTGAAGCTTCGTATTTCCATGACAGAATAGTTTTCTAACAGTTCTTTAACCCATTAATGCCCAAATTTTTAAATTTGATAAAAATCTGTTTATTAACTCAATGACACTTTATTAAAACAAGATAGAACAATTATTTTCAAAATTTTGTCAACTTTTATACCAAATTATCAAATTTTCTAATGCACCTTAATAGGGTGCAGTAGGCACAAATGTGTACATCGACAACATGAAAGCAAAAAATTAAATAATAATGCTTCAATGTATGCAAAAACAATAGTATATGATTCAAATCATTCAATTTGATGCCATTCCTCGAAACAATGATCATGCAAGCCAATGCCACATTTTTTGCACCCCTTTTTTGTATTTTTGTGGCACTGGGCGCATCTTTTTTGTGTGTCTAAATGACTCTGAAAATGATCTTTTCTATCTGTTCTAACAGCAACACTGACTCTTTTGTCAGCTGATAGAAGTTTCCCTTTTGGACGACCAGATGTTGATTTTGCCGGTGTGTACAAACTCAAATAATCTAAAACTATTTTTCTACGAAAAGATAACAAATCCAAATTTTCATCGTTTTCAGATTTATTTTGTCTATAAATTAGCCAACAATTTTGGATTACCATGTCAGGTACCCAGGCAAATAATGCCCACCACCACTTTTTGTTTCTAATAGAAATCCTGTAGGCTGCGATATTTTGGTCACACCTATCTACACCGCCCATGTATTTGTTATACTGCTTCACAACTTGTGGTTGAGTTACCATTATTCTTTGTCTTGTATTTCGACACCACCTTGCTGCTTGAACAGTAGGTTCCAGTCCAATGTTATTGGAAGCTAGGTATACACTTCTGTTGTCATTCCAACCAACAACAGTGAATAAATTGTTTTTTTCTGTAACAACATCAAAATGTCCTCTTTCTTTCTTTTCTAATTGTTTTTGTAGCATTACAGGACAGTTTCCTAATTTGTTGCATCTTATCACTCCAGTGCATTTAATTTTCTTTTCATCAAACTTTTCCAATAGTCGGAATGATGTGAAAAAGTTGTCAATAAAAACATGGTATGAGACATTTCTGGGTAACTCCTCCATCAAATCTAACACAACTTTTTCTCCCAATCCCCGTTTGTAGCTGAGCTTCTGACACGGGGTGCTGATCCTTTGGCACCTTGATAAGATTCAAATTGGACCACATATCCTTCACTACTAGCCAGAACCCACATTTTGTAACCCATTCGAATTGGCTTGCCAACTATTCTTTGCTTAGTGCTATGTCTACCATAATAAGGCACCATAGACTCATCTATGGAAAGGTGCTCAGAATTCATAAAATATTCTAAACATTTTACATTTATCATAGCAAAAAATGACCTTATCTTTGCCATTTTATCATTTTTGTCCAAATTGTTATTATCACATAAATGAAAAACTGACATCAATTCTTCAAACCGATTTCTAGACATACAATTTGACATAGCCTCATTATGAACATCTGGACAATTTTCCCAATAATTTCTTCTTCTAGGTAAACAGGTATATCCAGATAGAAGAAGCATTGCAATAAATAATCTAATTTCTTCTATACTTGTTGAAAAATTGTGTTTCAACTTGTCTCGTCTAGCATATAATTCTGTCATATTTTTGACATATTCAATTAGATCATCATCAAAAAAGGCATTAAATAGTTGGATAGGGGTTAATCCAGTTTTTAATTTCTTTTCTGTTGGTTTTGGACCAAAATCTTTTTCAGGCAAGTTGGATGTTTTCCAAAGTCTTTCATTATTTTTTGGAATTGAAGAAGACAGGAGCTCTGTATAACTAATTTCATCTTCAGCTTTGTCTAAACTGTTTAAAATTTCATCACCATAATTAATACAAAAATCAGCTGGAGCAGTTAACTGAAGTGAACTGAGATTGTTAGCATTTAGGGCTTCCTCATCACCACTGTCTTCATCAGAACATTGTCCAGATGCTGGAGATAGCAAATATACTTCAGCATCTACAAAAGTGTCATCTTCCAATAACGAAAGTACCTCATTGACTGTGAATCTGATAGGAAATGATAATATAATCAACAATAAAGATTGAAACCCAAGAAAATACATCAATGTACACATTTGTGCCTACTGCACCCTAATAAGGTGCAGTTATTCCAACGACATAATTTAATTCAGAAAATAAAAATAAAAATAATTTTTTACAAATTAGAATACAATACACAATTACTAATTAAATTATTAACTTAGAAACATTAAATATTACTTTAATACTTCAAATAAGCAAACCTTTTAGACGGTAATTTAGCAAAAGCCATTTCAAACAAAAAAATTTAGTAATCGAACGTAAAGAATATTAAAACAAAGGGAATAGCGGCAGCAAGCAAGCTAAATGTTTAACAAAATAAGTAAACAATGCTGAGGTAACCAAAAATCCTATAAATTTTAAGTTTTTGATAACGTTTAACGAGATTTTATAACTGCACCTTATTAAGGTGCAGTAGGCATTAATGGGTTAAAGTCAGGAAGTTGTTTTATCCATGGCATTCCCATGAGGTCGTTTGAATCTGTGACGTAAACAGTACCCCGACCATGGTACTTTTGACCTGACTTATTTGCAACGGTAAATTTTGTCTCAATCATTCCTTCGGTCTTCACGGGTTGACCATTTGCTGCGCTTAGATTTGCCGTCGCTGTGGTAAGATTGGGGCAACCGATGGCTATCCATGTTGGACGAGAAATGAGAGTAACTTCGGCTCCTGTTTCTAACCGAAGTTGAATCGGTCTATTGTTGATGATGACTTCAATGTACTGTTTGATTTCATTTCCGTTGTCTACTCGGTTAATGAATCGGTCTTGTCTAGAAGCACTCTTTTCTCTGTGTATAAAAGAATTTTGTCTCCAGTTTGGATGATCCCGTGATACAAATTTTCGTGATTTGCGAAAATCTGGAGAACTCGTCGGTCTAACGTTAGGACACTCTTGTTTCCAATGTGGTCCCCCACAAATGGGACATGGTGTTTTTGGCTCTGCTTGATGTCGTGGTGACAATGGCTTTCGGTGAGGTGAGCTGTATCTGTTAATGGCCTGAATTTCTACATCGGTCTTTTGATTGTTTTAGTATCATCCAGTGTAGTCTTAAGTCGTTCAGACTCTGCTATTAATTCAATGACTGTAATAGGTTTTTCGCTATTTTCGCTATCCAACATGCGTAACAGCCTGGAACGTATCTCGACATTTTCTTGTGCCTGAAGTCCTGCTACATATTGAACACACCTATGTGTCTCGTCTGACATTCCTCAAAGCTCTGCTGCCTCCGCAGCAGCAATGATCTTATTTCCATAAGTGCTAAAATCACTCCCTGATGTACAAATTATTCGACTAAAGTCAAACCTTCGTCGAAAGAGACTTTCCTTAGGGCCAAATATTTGTTCAGGGGTTGTGATGGTTTCTTCCCAACCAATGTCGCTGGGAAGCCGTGGAGAAATTCTGGTAGAAAAAACTGCATATGTGTGGTTGTCCAATAGAGTTCGAAGAAGTTCAGTCCTTGACTCTTCTGGAAGATGTCTTTCGTAACCTTTGACAGTGTCTTCAAAACGTCTGAGCCACAGACTGAAAAATCGTCCTTCCTCTGGTTCGTAGGAAAACTTTTCCACTCTCTGACGAGGTCGATCAAAAAGTGTTTCTTTTGACTCTGTCTTTTTTTCTTTTTGGGACTCTATAAGTTCTAACAGTTTTCTCTGTGTCTCTGCATTTTCTTTCCTCAGTTCCTTTTCTTTCTCTGAATATTCGTTCATTAGCTTTAGGAATCTTTCTTCGCTCTTTTCCATCTGCATCCTGTGTCTCTCTTCGTTTTTTTCCATCTGCGTCTGAAAAAGTTCAAATATTTTTTGAATATCTGCCATTGCGTGATTTTATTCCTATCCTTCGTCGCCAATTGTTGTGATCTTAATTTGTTCAGAAATCAGGTATCGATTTACAGAATGTTACTGGTTTTAGAATAATCATATAACTAGAAAAGTCAAACATGAACTAATTTATATCTCTTGTAACCGGGACGTTACTTTTATGGAAATAGTTCATAGATATTAATTTATATACACATATATATATACATCTACACACACACACACACACACACACATATATATATATATATATATATATATATATATATATATATATATATATATATATATATATATATATATATATATATATACATATATATATACATATATATAACAGCCACTCTAAGCAACTGCTTAACACCGACCCTGTAAATTAGAGTTTTAAACGCATTTATCTGCTCTTATGAAGTTCAATCTTTCATTAGTTTTATATCCCAATTCAACGATCAAATTCTGATTTCAGATTTTCAAATTGTTGTGACTTGGTGGCTTGTTCTTGCTTAAATAATGCAGTCCATGTTGATGTTTACAAACAATTATCGTAAAAAATACTGGATACAACTTTGCTGATAACAAATGTAGCATTCCTTAAAAAATCCTAGTTCTGTCCAGAGCTAAAGCATGTCCAGGAGTCATAATGTTGGTTTTTGCTTTATTCATCTTTGATACACCAACAACATCATCTGAGTCTTGAACTGGATCTTGATCTCCATTTTCTTCTACATCTCTTGATGCTGTTGGTCAATCTGATTTAAAAATAATCTAACTTGCTGAAGCTTTTATCTCCTCGGGTGTTTGCATTCTTGTATTTGCATTTTCATCTCAACGTTTTTGAGCTCGCTGGTCCTGTCACAGGACCACTTGATCCTGAACATCTCTGTCGTCTCTGAAAATGCAAAAAAATCTCTTTTTTTTCGATGGAAATGAGCTGTAGAGCATGAGCATGAGTAAATTTAAAAAGATCTTCTAACTTATTTACAAAGTTGTTTTCCAGATGTTTTTGCGACCCGGAGAAGTCTGTGTGTTATGTTTCGGTAGATCTTTCCAGTCAGTGAACATGTTTCCAATTTAAAGATTGAGAATTGAAAAGAACAAACTGGAATCCTCATTTTACCTAAATAGAAGATATAAACTGGATTGTAGATTGACTTGCACCAGAAACTGTTTTTTTCTTTTCATTATGTAGCTAAAGAAAGTGTCCAAATGCTTGCTGGTAAGATGGCCACTTAACACCACAAATTTCAGCTCTATAAGCTGGTCAAACAAATCTGTAATTTAATGCTATAATGTAACAATTAATAACTAGTGATTTCTTAGTTTACCTTGGAAAAAACCTTTTTTCAAATGAAAATCATTTTTTTAGCACTGGATCGATAGAAAACAGATGTTTGGGATATTTCAGAAAAAATCAAAATATCTATAAAAAAAAATTTTTTGTTTTGGTTGTAATTTATTTGTTTGTAGTAAAGGAATAATTGATAATATTAATTTAGTCTAAAATAGCACTGAACCTTTCATAATATTTTGCATTGCACTTTTGGTCAACATTTGAAAAAAATTAAATCCCAAGGGCCACCCTTAAATATTGTCTAAATTCAAAAAAAAATTACACAGAGTGTTTTTGATGTAAATGGAACAATTTGAAAAGGTTTTAGGTAAACATTTCTGAAAATGTTTTTAAGGTTCACCCTAAAGCGACCGGGAGTGGGTGAGCAAGCGGGAACGGGAAAGCGACCGGGAGAGGGAGAGAAAACGGGGAATTAAACGGGAGCTAGAGAAAAACGATAAAAAACTCTAAAAACCCCCGATTAGTCGCAAAAAAATTTTTAAATCATATTGTAAATTTAAAAACTGATTTGAAATAATAAGTGCATTTATTCAATAACAATTTGAAATAAAAAGTGCATTTATTCAAAATCATTCATATTGTCATCATTTCTTAGCCAGCTACTTAGTGAGACAAGTTTGTTAATATTGTCAGCGGAGAGTGAAGCACGTTTTTTAGTCACAATGTTCCCTGATAATGAAAATAATCGTTCGCACGGGACAGTTGTAGCTGGAGAAGCCAAGAATTTTCGTGCCAATTTTGCTAAACTAGCATATGCACCTTCATGCTTTCTCCACCATTCCAAAGGACATTCAGACAGATCAATCTGCGGCTCATTTTTATATTGTTCAAAAGAAGCAAACGACGATCGCGGCTGAAGAAGTTCATCGTCAGAATCCGAATCATCCATTTCCAACATTTTCCGTTTCTTTGTTGGTGGTTTAAGAGTTTAATCAAAAGAATACCATTGTTTATTAATTAAAGGTTTACATTTATTAATGGCTAAAGCTTCTTTTAATTTTAACTTAATGGGTTGATTTTCTTTTCATTTAAGTTAAAATTAAAAGAAGCTTTAGCCATTAATAAATGTAAACCTTTAATTAATAAACAATGGTATTCTTTTGATTTAACTCTTAAACTTTTTGGTTCTCTAAATAGTAATAAAACTAATAATAATAATAATAAATGTTTTAACTCATCTACAACTTTTGTTAAAAATATGCATGTTAATAGTGCTAATGTTTCTTCAAGTATTTCTTCGTTGAATGAATGTTTTGTACCAGACGTTTGTGTTTCAAAGGTTATAGATAATGTATGTGATTCTTCTTCCAGTCACGTCCTTGAAGTTGACTGTAATTTCGTTGTTAAAGGCTTTGCTAACTGATCTTAATTATTTAGTTATTACTGTTATTATTAAAATTATTTTAATTTAAATATTTTTTATGTTGTTACATTTGTACTTAATGAATTTAAATTTTATTTTAATTGTATTTTAATTCATTTCAATTAGTTGTATCTTTTACCTTTTAGTCACTGCATTTTATTTTTAAAAAAGTTAAACGGCTCTGAAGATGGCAAAAAAGTGCCGAAATAGATCTATAAGCCTATAATATTATGGAGTTTGTGTTTGATAATAAATTATTTCTAAACCGATTTAGACTATTGGAAAAAATTAAAAATAAAATCGATTTAGCCAAGTGTGCCACTTTTTTCAATCGAGTTTGCTTAAAAGAATATATATATATATATATATATATATATATATATATATATATATATATATATATATGTATATATATATATATATATATATATATATATATATATATACATATATATATATATATAAATATATATAAGCAGTTGATAACAATTTTTGTTTCTGGAACATAATTGGCCAAGGTGGGTGCAAGTACACCCCATTGACAATGTTTGCTTTCTATTTTATCACCAATCAGCCAAGTGTGCCACTTTTTTCAATCAAGTTTGCTTAAAAGAATATATATATATATATATATATATATATATATATATATATATATATATATATATATATATATATATATATATATATATATATATATATATATATATATATATATATGGCTCTCTATCTGTTGCATTTTCCTATAAAAAGGACATATTTGCACCTTTTTGTTTTTCCAAAATAACTTTTTTAAATAATTTAAAAATAATATTTTAAATAGCCATATACCTATCCTCAGATCTACCAAATGTACACAAAAATTTTCATAAAAACCGGTTCAGCCGTTTCGGAGGAGTTCAATTTCAAACACTACGACACGAGATTTATATATATATATATATATATATATATATATATATATATATATATATATATATATATATATATATATATATATATATATATATAATAAATCAAGAATATTGCTTTATAGCAGTTGATAACAATTTTTGTTTCTGGAACATAATTGGCCAAGGTGGGTGCAAGTACACCCCATTGACAATGTTTGCTTTCCATTTTATCACCAATCAGTCAACTTACGTTTGCCATTACACGTCGGCGTCTGAAAATTCCTTGTGATAAACTAGAAGAAATTAGTGGCTCTTGCAGCTGATATTTTCATTGCCCCATCTATTTTTTGATATGTTGGGCAGTGATATTTTAGTTATGAAAATCATTTTAGTTTTAATTAGTTTTCGCTAAAGTCATTTTTATTTTATTTAGTTGTATTTTTCATATATGCAATTATTTTAGTTTTTATATAGTTTTGGTGCTATCATTCTAGTTTAGTTTAGTTCTTATTAGTTTTTCTCGACACGATTGAAATTTTTGTTCATATAATTTTATTTCAATATAATGAATATTAACTGTCCATGTCAACAAGTAGATCTTGGTTTACTTTTAACCAAGAACGCATATTCAACAATTTTTCCATCCTGTTGCGTCTGCCAGCTGTCAAAATCCCACAAACTGAAAAAAGTCGCTCCACAAAAGCCTGCGAAGCTGGTGCCGATATCAGATCCAGTGATGGTGTTGGAACCGATAGGATGTATCCGCATTTGATTGATAACTGCAACATTACTATACATAGACGTTGATCATTTTCATATTTTATTAATATATCATCATTTAATAATACTTTCTTAATTTTAACAATATACCAATAACTTAGAATTGTAACTTTAAATTCCAATTTTATTATTTACCTCCCCTTGCTTGTATTATAAATTTTCTTTTATAATAATAACTATTTATTACAGGTAATATTTTATTTCGCGTTTGATAGAAACAGTATATAATAAGAATTGGGCCATAGTTTTTAATAAAGCGAGTCTGAAAGAACAACTTGTTCCTAATTGTGTGTGTGTGTTTGTGTGTGTGTGTTTGTGTGTGTGTGCGTGTGTGTGTGTGTGTGCGTGTGTGTGTGTGTGTGTGTGTGAATTAGATTGCATACAGGAGTTTTTAGTAGCGTATTTATTAAAGCATTGTGCACACGATAATGAAGACTCTCAATTCAAATCCAAATCGCTTGTCTTGTGCAAAGTTGGCATATATTATATTTCAAGGTAGGTCTTATATTCGAAGAAACACGTTACTGCAATGGTGTTATGGCCGGTCCTAAACAGTTTCAGATCAACAAGCTTGTCTTGTTTTTCAGTTTCTCGGCTGGTCTGCCATATCAGATCTTATGCGACGCAACTTCACTGGCTTCATTTTCTGAATAGGATTCAGCTTAACCGGGGTTTAACGGTACACAAATATTTTTACAATACGGCCCCTGCAGGAACTGTTCGTGCCGATCTCATTACATACTGGCTGATCTCATCTTTTATCGGCTGCGGCTGGAGATTAAACCTAGTTTAACGGCAGTTCAAGTTGAGTTTAACGGTACACAAGCGTCTTCACAATACGGCCCCGGTGTACCTGTAGGAACTGTGCGTGCCGATTTCAACACTTGTTGGTTGTATTCATCTTTATCGGCGGCAACTAGAACGCTGCAGGTTCCGCTTTTTTAACGTTTATTAATTCACCATAATATTGCAATTTGCTTAAGTTTTGAGAGACGTGGTCATACATCTGCATTATTGGCAAGGGCGGATCTAGGGGAGGCAGTCCGGCTATGGCTCCCCTTCGTATTTTTCCAATAGACTTTGGCCCCTCCCCCTCGTCAAAATCAAATTTAAAAAATTAAAAAGTTCAGTTAATGAAATCTAAGTTAGTACAAATATATGTTAAATTTGCTAATGTTTTATTATTTTATTGCTGTTTTATATCGTTGCTAATGTTGAATTTGCTCATGAGTTACAATTCGGATTCGCATATCAAGACTGGTGTTCAAAGGCGGAGGGCTTTTAACTCCGACCATCTTCTGCAATACAAGTGGCTTGCAAAATGTCCTGATAAAACTGGAGCCTGGTGCGCTGTTTGTGTACTATTTTCTGTGTCCGATTCGTGTCATGGTCAACAAACGGACAAACTTGTAACCCGTCCCCTAACGAATTTTTCAGATTTGACTGGTAAGAATGGTCTACTGGATCTTCACGAACAGTCTAGTTTTCATGCTACAAATGCAGAGAGAGCACTTGAATAATCAGTTTCTCGAAGACCCTACAACACATGTTGATGCCCAGGTTAACTCGCAAAAAACAGCGCAAGTGTTGCAGAACAGGAAAGCTCTTGCATCCATTTTTGAGAAAATTAAATTTGCCGCAATTTATTTATTTTTATTTATTTATTTCTCCAACAGAAGGGCCCGTAGGCCACTAACACCGTTAGGACAACATAAAGCGTACGTTCGAACAGAATTCAAAGCAAAAATATAGGAAGAATAGTAACTCAAATACGCAAAATAAACATATATGTCATCGGGTATTTAAATCGGCAAAAATATAAGAAGCGTACATAAAGTCATCGGGTATTTAAATCTGACCATTAGGTAATAGAAATTTTGAGAGGTCGGTTTCATTTATCAGACATCTGAAACGGCTGTAGGATGTTGAGTTGACCACATCGTGAGGCAGGGCATTCCAGGATTTTATTATTCGATTGGAAAAAAAGAACTTGGTAGCATCGATCTTGTGCAGGCCAGACCTCAGTTTATAACAATGGCCTCTTGTGGCCTGGTAAGCAGACGATTCAAAACTGGTGACCAAAGTTGAGTCAATAAGACCATTTAGAATTTTGTAGCATAGACATAGGTCAGCAATGAGTCTGCGATGTTCCAAAGATTTGAGACCGAGGATGTTGAGGCGAGTTAAATAAGGGAGACGGCTGACAGAAGGAATTGTTCTTGTGAATCGTCTCTGGACTCTCTCGAACCTGTCGATCAAATGCCTGTGGTGTGGATTCCCCACTGAAGAACAATATTCAAGTAGTGGTCGTACATACACGGAAAATGCTCTCGTCAAGAGATCTGGATCTTTAGTAGTGAAACATAAATTGATCAGCCGTAATCTAACAGATGCCGCATGTACAATACTGTCGATGTGTTTTTTTAAATTTGAGGTCATTTTCCATTACAACACCAAGGTCCCTTGCGTGACCAACAATCTCCAGTTGATGAGAGTCAATATGGTAGTTAGGTACATCAAGCTCTTTACTTGCTAGACCATAGATGGAGCATACGAAGCACTTTGTTAGGGCCAAATTTAACTGCCAGATCCCACTCCAGGACACCAATTCGTCAACCGCATCCTGCATAGCCAAATTTCCAGGTTGGAATGTTTTGTAAATTTTGATGTCATCCGCAAAGAGCTTGACTCAAACTTGTTCGAAGGCTGGGTTGTCTGTAATATCGTTAATGTATATCAAAAAAAGTATTGGTCCCAGGACGCTACCATGTGGAACACCGCTAGTAACTTCTCTTGGGCCAGAGTGATGACCATTAACGCGAACAAACTGTGTGCGGGCACTCAGAAAATCGAAAATCCACGCCAACAAATCGCCAGATATTCCATATCCTTTCAGTTTTGTCGTCAGCTTTGTGTATGAAACAGAATCAAATGCTTTCTGAAAATCAAAATAAATGATGTCAGTACGTTCACAATTCTCTAGAGACGATGACCAATCATAAACGCATTCAAGCAGGTTTGTACAGGTAGATTTGTGCCTTAGAAATCCATGTTGGTGATGGGAGATGAGGTTGTGCGTGGACAAGTAAGTCAAAATGTTCTTGGTGATTACCTTCTCCATGACACGACAACAGGTACTTGTAAGTGAGATTGGCCTATAGTTAGAAGGGCAGCTTGTCGGGCCCTTTTTATGAATTGGAGAAATGCAGGCAATCTTCCAATTTGTTGGCAACCTGCGCATCTTGAGAGACATATCGAAAATATGACAGAGTGGGGCTACTAAACCGTGGGCGCAACGTTTTAGGATGATGTTTGGTATTCATGAACTTTTGAGACCTTTTAGGACTGAAAGGACAACATCGGGAGTAAAAGAGATCTTTTCCAGTAGTTCATAGGTTCGGTCTTTAAAATTAGGATCTTTACCATCATCTACTGTAAACACACTAGCAAAGTAATCGTTGAAAATGTTGGCTATTTCTGATGGATTCGACGTAAGATTATTTTTGCTGGTTGCAATGCTATTTATGGACGAGTGTGAAGATAGTTTTTTGTTTACGTATCTGTAGAAATTTCCAAGATTTTTTGTAGAGATCAAATTTTGTTCTGTGTAAGACTGGGTCCTTTTTACAGCTGTCGCACATAATTTTGTGAATTTTTTGTATCTGTCTTGGTCTGTATGTTCTTGGGTAAATCGGTATTTCTTCCAAAAATGTAGTTTAGCCTTATACAGTTGGCGAAGCACCTTTGATGTTCTGCCTAGTAATTTCGGAAAGTTGTGTGCCGCATAGTGGACTGGGACAAAAGTTTGTATAGCAATATTTAGATAATGAATGAAAACATTCCAGCAGCTCTCCACGTCAAAGCAGTACTGAAAGAGATTATCCCATTTAATATTGAGTAGAAAAACGTTTATTTCCTCAAAATTTGCTCTCTTGAAACAGTAGAAACTATGTTGTTTTTTCTCATCTAGAGTTAGGATTGAGTCATTTATTTCAAACGTAATCAGATTGTGGTCACTAGTAGCAATTGGGCATGAAATATTTATCTTTGCAAGAAGCCCTGGGTTATTTGAGAAAATCAAATCCAGAATATTACTGCCACGGGTAGGTTGCTGCACAAATTGATGAAGCCCAAGATCGTTAAAAAAGTTCATGAATAATGTGTAGATTTTTCCATTGGGATGAGAGTGTTGTAGCCAATTTATGTCGTGCAGATTAAAATCGCCCATCAAACACAATGTGTGTTTGGTTGAACAGATATTTGTTAAGCACTCTATACTGTCAATAGCATACTTGAGAGCCTCTGTGCCAAACCCCCCGCTACGATAATATGCCGAAAATTAACTGGAATTTCCACAAACTTAAAGGTTACATCATTTCTAATTATGAAAGCTAAGCCGCCACCTCTAGGAATAAATAAGCTGTTAGGATCTTCTTTTGTAAGCCACGTTTCGGTAACACAAAATAGTTCAGGCTTGTAGTCTTCTAAAAACAAAGTAACTTCTTCAATTTTATTTCTGAGACTTCTTAAATTGGTCAAAGCTATGCGGCATCCCGGTTTAGTTTCGAAAGGGCTGACTCATCCGATCATCAGTTGGTGACGAAATCTGGCTCTGACCGGTATTTTTCATACGTTCACGTCTTTCGCATCTTCTGAGGTAGTTTTGATGAGCCTGTTGTTTCGTGAGATCGCGATTAATGAAAACGCGTTTTGTCCTTTCATCTTTAGACGACCGAAGAAGCATCGAAGACTGTAACAAGTCCTCCACAGCCTCCGCGCTCGAAAGAGTAACGCAGATTAGTGGATGTGGTCTGCTTGGGTCTTTACTCAATCGCCGGGTTTTCAAGATCCTTGGTTTCACTGTCAAATTTTTTTCAAAAAAATCGGCAACAAAAGTGGTGTCCGGAACTGCGGCATCAACTTCTAATCCTGAAATAATTACATTGCTGGCTATTTTCTGTCTTTCTTCTTTTTCTTGCTCCTGCAACCAAAACGTTCGAGAAACCGTTTCCAGTAGAGTCGAGTTGTTCATCTGTGGGCCTGTCCCCCCTTGGAGCTGGTTTGTTAGCTTTTCCAGTCTTGTTTCAATGATATCTACTCTAGAGGTGAGTAGTTCGACTCTAGAAGAAGTCTCCTTTGAGGATTCTTTTAGCACCTGGACAACGTTGTTCAGGAGCAATTCAAAGTTCTTATTCATATTATCCATCACTCTTGTGATTCTATCGTAATTTTTGTCAGTATTGATTCCAAGTTTTCGAGAGAAATGGATTTAGCCATTGTAAAATCGAAAAATCCAGCAAAAATGCCACTTCAACAAACAAAAGTCTTTCAAACAAACCAAAATATAAGTCTGATAAATATACTCTAGAAACCAGCAAATAAAATCCGGTTATTAACAGAAAATTAGCAACGAAACCGCTACGAGAAACAGTTTGTTTACCCTACAATATCGCTCTCAATAGAATTGCAAATTTATTTTTTTAGATATCACATAAGAAAATCTTTGAAAGATATTGTTGATTTTTAACTAAATAAAATTATTAAAAATTTTAAACATGTAAATTATAATTTGACCCTCTCTACAGTCATCGGAAAAAATGTTTGGAGTCAAGTTGCCCTCCCCCTCAAAAAGGTTCTAGATCCGCCAGTGATTATTGGCATGTAGCTAGAATAGCCAGCTCAAAAACCAAACTGAAAATCATTAATTATTGAAGATGCACTTAGAAAATGATAGAGCTAATATATACGATTTTTACAAATAATTTGGAAAAAATACGGCAGTAATGAAATAATTCTATAATTACAGACAGATGATTTACAGCCAGATTTATATATTGGGACTATTTTTGCAATTTCAAGTTTATCAGGAAAATGTACCAGTAACTAGTGAGACGTTGATGATATATGACAAAATATTGGCTAATTTAGAGATGGATGCTTGAATGATATAAGGATCCAGATCATCTACGCCACAACTGTGAGAAACTTTGAGTGATTTTGTAAGAAGTATTATTTTGTTGGAGTCCGTTGGCTGAAGATCGAGGTTGTGCTTGTTGGGTATAGATAGGTAGTCGCTGAAAGATGACTGCAATGAGGAATACTTTCTGCTAGACGGTCACCAATGTTTGAGAAGTAGTTGTTGAAAGAATCAGCAATTATTAAAGGATCAGTACATTTTTCATTATTTTGTAGTTTGAAGTAGTCGCCAGTTGTCTGTGTCATCACTTTGTTTTTTATCGAGGTTGATGATGGAGACAATTGTTTGCCAAGCTTTTCTAGAATTGTTTTTGTAACTCGTAAATTTTTTATGATAATAATTCTTTATAATAATGTCTTTTATGTTTTGAATTTATTTCTGAAAGTTACGAAAACTTTTTTTGTGTTTTCGTTAGGATTTTTTATAATATTCTTGTAGAGTTTTGATTTCAACTTGCCTGCGTTAAGTGACTGACGATTCATCCATTCTTGTTTAAATTTTTGTTTTCTTGTTGTAGATTTATGTTGAAAGCATAGATTATAGTGAGATTGCTAAATTTCTTAAAAGGTGTTGTAGGCTAGATTAATTTCATTAAGATTACAAAAGTTATAAACCTGAGACCAGTCAAGATTATTTAAGGTTTCTAAAAATTGCTTTTTGTTTTTTTTTTTAGAAAGATTTCGAGCCAAGTACGGGGCTTGAGGGTGGGTTTTAGGAAAGTTTCCGATTCAAAGTAGAAATGGCATATGGTCCGAGATATCGTAAGTAATAACTGAGGAAAAACTGTGCTCCAGGGAGATGTTCACAAATAAATTACCAATTGTGGAAGAGGTAATACAGGGAAAAAACTGAAAGATTGCATTATGTTGATAAAAAGAGAAGAATATTTGTCATTTTCGTTGAGATCTATGCTGAAATCTCCAGCGACGATAAAACGTTTTTTGGGCTTGAGGGTAATTAAAAAAAATCAGAAAGCTCTTCTATAAAGTTTAAAGGTTTAGTGTTAAGGGGTGGATAAAGTGTGCAAATATTTAGTTTTGTTTTTTTTGTAGCCTGTTTTTCGCTTTTTGTCGGTTCGATAGCAATGCGTGGGTTGAAAATCCACTTTCTAACTAAAACATGTTGAGGCCAAAAAGTGGGATCAAGTACCCTGGGCATATTTATGTTTTCAATTGTTATTCTGAAAGAAGATGACCGATTTTTTGTCGTAGTGGTATTTTCTATATCTTTTTTTTTACAACTTTACTGGTCGAAAAAACTTCAATATTTTTACTTTTGATATAATCTTCGATGTTTTTACTTTCTATACTTTCGTCTAAGATTCCGACATATAGAACTCTTTTTTAAACAATTTTTCGAGACGCTGGTAAAACTGTAGTACTTATGCCTTTGCATATAATGACTCTTTTATCCGACTTATTAACATCAGTATTTTGTTCGGTTGCTTTTTTTTCAGAATTTCCTTTTGTGATTCAGGACAAATTAGTGATTCTTTTTTGTTTTTATTGTGTTTTACAATGATAAATTCGTCGTCAGTATTTCCTGAGTAGTTTTTTTAACTAGGTCAGCCCATGACTTTAAATCTAAAAGTTTCTGGTTGTTCAGTAGATACGATAACATTTGGATTTTCTTGTTTGGCACGTTTTTCAACTATTTCACTCAGTGTGCGTTCAATATTTTCTATTCTATCGTCAATTTTTTCTAATTATTTTTTTTTCACAATCAGATGTTAGCATTGCTAGTCTCCGAAAATCAACCGCACAGTATTGAGGCATACTTTTTTCGTAATTATTTGCTGTAATGAATTTTACTAATTCAACTATTTTTTTAACTTGTCATGTTTACTTTGGCCGCTCGTTTGCGATTTAAACTTTTTTCCTTTTGTAGCCTCAAAATCAGCAAAGATTAGTTTTTTTGCTGTTGAGAACTCCTCATAATTGTAAAAATGAATTTTTTTTTCTTGAAATTGCACATTTTCAATAACAGTATAGTTGTTTAGGACACAACTTAAGAGTTCGCTTGTAACTAATCGACTTGTCATTATCGCTCACTAAGCACGTGCTTTTAGCAAAAGCGCGATTTTATCGACAAAACTAGTAGATAAAATAATAAAAACAACTTCCTTCTTTGAAATATTTGATTTTCTGAAAAAACTTTAGGATCTTTTATTTGTGTCCAATCTTGCACGTGTTTTTATCAAAATATTTCAAAGTTCAACTTGGGAAACCGCACGCCACAACGAAGCCACAAGTACTTTCAAGGACTATTACGATTGGCACTCGTAAATTTTCTGTTGCTGGTCCTGCTGTTTAGAACAGTCTACTAATGGTAGATGAATACACTCAACAAGTGTTGAAATCGGCACGCACAATTCCTACAGGTACACCGGGGCCGTATTGTGAAGACGCTTGTGTACCGTTAAACTCAACTTGAACTGCCGTTAAACTAAGATTAATCTCTTTTTTGTAAAAAAAACTTGCGTCGGACCTCGGCGATTTCAGGAAGATATTCAAGATTGACCTCTTTTCTTGCTTATAACGTTTTGACTTGACGTTATGCGTTTTTTAATTTTTACTTTTGAAATGCGCACTGCAAATACCCAAATAATAATAATAATAATAATAATAATAATAATAATAATAATAATAATAATAATAATAATAATAATAATAATAATAATAATAATAATAATAATAATAATAATAATAATAATAATAATAATAATAATAATAATAATAATAATAATAATAATAATAATAATAATAATAATAATAATAATAATAATAATAATAATAATAATAATAATAATAATAATAATAATAATAATAATAATAATAAATACTTGTGAGCATCTTTGTCTTATAGGTGATTTATGTTTTTGCATTTTTGTTATATGACTGCAAAAATTGCCCAAATATGTATAAGTGGTCACGAGATCAACAGCTTTAATTTATTTCTATAACTAAATAAAGTATAAATAGAATTGTCGGCTAGTCCACTTTTGCAGACCAGACCCAGCAATGTCATTCAGCGTCAAGCCTATTCAAAACAGGAATCTTGCACAAATTCAAGCTTTTGTACCAGCGTTCTTGAATAATTTTAGGACGTTATTTAAAACAAAAAATTGTTTTTCCGCAGCTTGTTATCGAAAGACTTGGCGGAATATATTCAAATTGCATTGATGTAAATGATGAAAAAACAAAATTGAAGAACACATTTGAAGAAATGTATGTCGAAACAAAATACAGTCAAGATGTAAGTTAAAGTTAATAATTGTTACAATTATCAAAACTCATAATTTTTTACAGCTGTACTAGCGGGTACCCGGCGTTGCCCGGGGTTTTTAGAGGTTTTTCTAATGCTTGTCTCTCTCGTTCCCGTTTCCTTCCCCGCTTGCTTTCCCGTTCCCGGTCGCTTTCTCGCTCCCTGTCGGCTTCTCGCTCCCGGTCGCTTTCCCGCTCCCGGTCACTTTCCCGCTCCCGGTCACTTTCCCGCTTTTGGTCGCTTTTTTGTTCCCGGTCGCTTTCCCGCTCCCGGTCATTTTCTCTTTCTTGCTTGCTCTTTTGATCTTGGTCGCTTTCCGGCTTTCGCTTGTTTTCCAGTTCCCGGTCGCTTTCCTTTCCCGCTCGCTCTTTCGCTCTCAGCTGCTTTTCCGTTCCCGTTTCTGCTCATTTATGTATGTGTATATGTATATATGTACGTATATACATATGCTTATAAATACATATATATAGACATAGTTCCCGCTCGTTCTCCCGCTCCACTTCGCTCATTGTATGCCCGATTTAAGTTTTTTTTACAGAAATTTTCATCCATTGTCTCTCAAGCTTGTCTAAAAATTGCATTACGATAGGATGAATGGTGTAGCAATGCATAAAGGACATCCTTACATACATAATTTAATTTATATATGTATATATATATATATATATATATATATATATATATATATATATATATATATATATATATATATATATATATATATATATATATATATATATATATATATATATATATATATATATATATATATATATATATATATATATATATATATATATATATATATATATATATATATATATATATAGGTGATTGTAAGTATTTATGTATGATAGAAATTTGGTATTGTTGGGAACTGTTATTCTAGCAAGTTAGCCGTAAAAACGAGTTTTTTTTTCAAAACTTCTTTATATTTCAGGATTTGTCGGCTTTATGATTACTGAAAATTTTTTTTTTTAAACGACTTTAGTTTGAATTTTTAAATGTAAATTTTTCAATTGTTGTGTTTGATTTTTTTTTCATTTTAAAACTTGGTTAATTATTATTTTTAATTAAAAAATATTTTTTTAGAAACTTTTCGAGCTTTAATAGAATGCATTGTCATAAGTAAGCCTATATTTAAAATTTCTGTTCGATTGCATAAAGGAAAGTTAGTTAAATTTTCTTTTCAAGGTTTCCGAACATTCAAGCAAGCAAGTAAGACCGGCGGATAAGTTTTTTTTAGGGATTTAAATGTATTATATTACCATTTCAGTTATTTGACTGTAAATAAATAAATATTACTATTACAAGTTACTGGAAAAAATGTAATGCTATTAGCCTACATAGCTATTACTTCACGGCATGACACAAAATAATCAACATTTTTATTGAAAACTCACCAATTCGCACAGGCTCAGAAAAAATATAATCAAGACTAAAACACGTACTAGTGTATAAAATTAAAAATTAAAGTACAAAAACAAATTTAATTTTGTGCAAATTTCCTACCAAGAATAGAAAAAATTGCAAAAGTTTTCGTTTTGTATCAAAGGGACTTTAGCGCATTTTGGCTAATGTATTAAAATGCTAATCTTTCCATTAATTTATAAAATTATAAATACTTATGATTAAAAAATATTATAGTCATTTTTAGAACTTATATTTTTCGGTGCTCCGACAATTATTGATTACTAAAATAAACCCTTAAGCCCTGATATTAACTTATATTAACTTCACCACTTTGCTTGAATGTTTGCAAACCTTGAAAATAAAAATTAACTAACTTCCCGTTTACCAATCAAAAAATTGCATTTAAGCTTAATGCAAACTAAAACTCAAATATTTTTTAAATAGTCGTTGTAAGTTTCCTAATCTCAAAATTCTGAGGCGCTGGTGGCAGAGCGGTAGAGCGTTCGCCTGTCGATCGTTAGGTCGGCAGTTCAAACCTCGCCGGCGTCACCAGCGTAACTCCCTTAAGCAAGGAGCTCACTCGCATTTGCTAAAAGGGTAGGCGCCTATAAGTGGCTGCCTTTGCAAGTACCCTTCCTCTCTCGCCTTGAGCAAGACTTGTCTTGATAAGGCGTATGCTAAATCTCAATAAAAAAAAATGTTAGTTTCGTAATTTAATTGACTAGTATTACCGATATTTCAAATTAATTATTATTTGCGTTAAATAGTAGCTGAGAGGCGCTTATTTGTTTTGGAAATTTCCACTTAAAAAAATTGTCGCAGCCTGAGAAATAAAAAAATTGCCTCAAGAATAACTTTGTGGCACAAACCTTATGCATAAAACCCGAACTCTCTACGATGCATAATTTTCCAGTTTATTTCCCCACTAGTCAGACAGCCGAAGTATATTGATAAGCTTCCTTTTTAGAAACAATTTTCTAAAAATGCAGTGAAAACTCTATTGAAATAACTATAAAAATCATATTCCCGTATTAACACGAAACAAAAGTTGAATTTAAAAGTTTTCGTCAGGCAGACAATTGACGATTGCGCCTAGATAAAAAAATCTGGCCACTATAACTATATAAACAAACGTTTTAAAGAAGCAATAGAAGACATAGGATGCCTGTGTTATAGCAAACAAGTAAGCCGTAACTCTTTTTTAAAATACCTTGGGGGCAACCGCCCTCTGCTCCCCTCTCCATAACCGGAAGGGGGGATGGGTAGTTGGAGAAAGATTCGCAAGATGAACATGCACAGATATTATAGAGTGTTGTATAAAAGCAAGCGATATATAGCAACAGTTCACAAAATTCTCAATGTTGAATCTGGAAGTTTGCCTGAAATACCAGGAGTTCAAGTGAATTCTATCAAGATTCCTCCACAAATGATATCTGATGAGAATATTATCGAACAGATTTACGGTAGTGATTTGAGAAATATGTCCGTTGAAGAACTTTCAACGAACAAAAAATCATTAGAAATGATATATATATAAATATATATCTTTTCTACTGTTCACCTGGGGCTCTGAAGATGAAAAGTTTCTTTTCGAAACTGCAGTCAGCCCAAGTATAAATATAAATAAAATGGCATTTGGTCCTGGAGCAGATCTATTCCTTGTTTTTCGGAGGAATTGGGAAACGTCAACAGGTGAAATTATTCCCTCGTTGAAGACAACTTTTGGAAGAAGAATCTCGAGAAGATCTGATTTTTTAGCTAGTTCTTTGTCACCCAAGGGATCAATGAAAGCAGCTCGAAAGTGATGATCAAGCTGCTCTTTACTGATTTGCAGAGTACCTGACTTTGGAAGATTGAACAAGCTTTCACCATAACGGAATGGATCTTTGACAAAATGGAATCTAGCTTTCCTTTGTTTTTTTTCTTAACTCGCAAACGTTCTGCTCGCATGAGGAGTTATATTTTAGTTATGAAAATCATTTTAGTTAGTTTTGGCTAAAGTCATTTTTATTTTATTTAGTTTTAGTTTTCATAAATGCAATTATTTTAGTTTTTATATAGTTTCGGTGCTATCATTCTAGTTTAGTCTAGTTATTATTAGTTTTTTCCGACACGATTTCAATATAATGAATATTATCTGTCTATGTCAACAAGTAAATCTTGGTTTACTTTTAACCAAGCACGCATATTCAACGATTTTTTCATCCTGTTGCATCTGCCAGCTGTCAAAATTCCACAAACTGAGAAAAGTTGCTCCACAAAAGCTTGCGAAGCTGGTGCTGATATTAGATCCAGAACTGTTGCTTCTGGTACCAGAACTCAATTGAGGTGAGGCTGTAATAATATGGAGATGAGCTGACTTCTTTAATAGATTGAGTGAGCTGGTTTTTTAGCAGTGCACCATCCAAATCAAGAACCACTTGCCTTGTTGACAGTCCAGCCAGTTTTGCTGAAAGAAGGGGAAAATCTTTCATCGTTGAGTGGATTGTCGACAATTGCGGTTGACTTGATGGCTGCTTATGTAGGGTTGGAGTTCAACCTATCCACATAAAATATGTTTCGACTTAAAACAAATTACATAAATAAGTTAAAATCAAGTATTTCTAAAAAAATTATCATGCTAGCTATACATTATTGAGAGTACTTATCCTATCAACTATATTACTATATAACTTTATAGTGAAGTATACTATAGTAGCAAATTAAAACTAACCATCAATTCAAATCTTCTTCCTTGCATTGACACTCAATTGATTTTGTTCCAACTCAATCGTGTAATTAAAAATTTTTTTGTTGTGATGTTGAGATGGTTTTTAAGATTAGTCGGATTCTTAGTTGCAACAAGTGCGACGCATTTTGAACCATTCGCTAAAGCCACGAGACATCGACTTTTATTTTCTGTTTCTTCAAATTTAAAATAAGTCCACACACTGCTGCCCCGCTTGCGACCAGAAAACTGCCAAATTAATATCAGTTGCAAAAACAACAAACCAACTTCTGTCAAATACGGAGAATAAAAGAACGTTCTTAGACATTTCAGGCCGATATTGAGAAACCAAAGAAATGAAATTAATTTTTTTATGTTTATGATCATTATAAATTTTAATTACAAACTTTTGTCAAATAACGAAAAAGAAACTGAATATTTGAGTTTATTT
The DNA here is from genome assembly GCA_963978895.1 of Erpobdella octoculata. NCBI lineage: Eukaryota > Metazoa > Annelida > Clitellata > Hirudinida > Erpobdellidae > Erpobdella > Erpobdella octoculata. The sequence goes on along the minus strand of OZ022238.1, from coordinate 32,882,491 downwards.
ATTTTAGTTTTAGTTAGTTCTAGGACAAACCATTCTAGTTTTAGTTTAGTTTTAGTTGGGAAATTCAATTTTCGTCTCGTTATAGTTTTAGTTAACTATGGTCGATCTTTTTCGTATTAGTTTTAGTTTTCGTTACTAAAATATTAAGCATAATAATATAAGAAAATAATAATGTGGCATGACCTGACTCGACCTTCCAGGTAGTTTGAAAGTACGAACCCCACGGACCCGGGGACAACTCTTCCTGGAACAGGGCTAGAATTTAAGCAGATGTTTTTTACTTTTAATAAATATTTTAGACATTGTTAAAACAATTACTGTCTTGTTATTGTAGGCATGCCAACGAACTTGTTATCAACAGAATGTTATGCAATACTGTGATTGTGCTGATTCACAGTATCCAAATTCTGGGAAATTGTTTGGATCTAAAATATGGAAAATCTGTAGTGTTTCAAACATAAGTCAAGGTTTCACAGTTACTTATTTAAAAAAATTGATGTCGTTTTGTTGTTCTATTTTACAACGCTTATATTAACTTGCAACATTGTTTGTGATTTGTTTTTTTGTTTCATCGCCGTGTGAATAATCGCAACGTCGAGTGCGATTAATCGCCGAGTGCAAATAAGAACATCGAGTGCGAATAAGCCCAGCCACTAAAAAAATTAATATTTAAAAGTTAACAATAAGAAACAATATTAATAAAATTTAGATTTATAAATATAAAGTATACGAAAAAACCAAACTGTAACGGCCATTATCGTCATCACACAATATAAATAAGTTGAAAATAAACAAATCTCCGAGTGCGTTTCCAAATTTTGAACTTTCGTCATCACAAGGTGAAAATAAACAAATCACCGAAGTAGTAGTGTGTATCGAATTCAAAAAAAATAGTTCAAACAATATTAAATACATTAATCCGTTTTGAGATTTATAAAAATTTAAAGAGTAAAAAATAAAACAAAATATAATTATTGTTGTGTCCTTCAGAAAACTTTATTCTTTCAAAACGCAATATAAATAAAAAGAAACGTGTAATGTAAATACCGCGCAACTCGCTAAACACTAAACAGAACTTTCTCGCAACAACTCGGTAGCTAGCTTGGAAGGCGCACCTGACTACACCTGGAGTGTCTCGTCACAACACCTTCCCACAAGCTTTTGAGTCTTTTCAAAAGCGACAACTAAATGTAATAATGTCTTCTAACGAAAAAAAAATCGTGTCAAAATCTTAAATTCTCCAATCGTCGTGGTCCGGTTTCAACTGAAGTATTCGCTTGCGTTGCTGATCTTGTCAGATCCGTCGGTAGAATTTCTCCTGGTAATTATATTTTAGACTTATGAAAAAAAATCACACTAAAAAATAGAAAATAATAAAAAGGATAAAAAATATTTTTATAAAAACAACGCTAGTATACTAATGTAATAAAATGTTAAAAATAATATAAATATGTTTTTATTACAATTTTTATTAGAACTAAGCGATTCGTTTGGAAGATTAAAGCGTTGGGCAATGGAGGTTTATAAATAAATTTCTATCTATATAAAAATCTCGTGTCATAGTGTTTGACTTTAAACTCCTCCGAAACGGCTGAACCGATTTTTATTAAATTTTTACTTTTGGTGGGTCTCAGACCTAAGCGATTATGTCCTTAGGCATTGCCCGGGGTTTTTAGAAGTTTTTCTAATGTTTGTCTCTCTCGCTCCCGTTTCCTTCTCCGCTTTCTCGTTCCTGTAGCGTTCCTGGTCGCTTTTCCGCTCCCGGTCGCTTTCCCGCTCTCGGTCGTTTTCCAGCTCCCGGCTGCTTTCCCGCTCCCGGTTGCTTTCCCGTTCTCGGTCGCTTTCCCTTTCCCGCTCTATCTTTTGCTCTCAGTTGGCTTCCCGTTTTCGCTCTTTTATGTATGTATATGTATGTATATATATATATATATATATATATATATATATATAAATATATAAATTTACATATATATATGTAAATAAATGTAAATGTAAATGTTTGATAATTAATTGAGCGCCTTTTCCGCTTTGTTCAAAAGCGCTGTTCTTTTACATCTCCCACGGAGAGAACGATTTTACCCGCTAAGTTTTCCGTTGACATGGGCTACTAGGCAGTGAGTGGGAGTCGAACCGTGAAGCTCTCACACTCAAGGCTAACGCTCTAACAACTCAGCTAACCTAGCACCATATAGCACTATATAGTTCCCGCTCACTCACCCGCTCCGCTCCGCTCATTTTGTGACGGATTTCAAATTCTTTTTTTTTATATTTGATTCCCTTTGACTCTCAAGGTAGTGTGAAAATTTCATTACGATCGGATGAATGGTGTAGCAATCCATAAAGGACATACATACATACAAACATTCATATATATATTATATATATATATATATATATATATATATATATATATATATATATATATATATATATATATATATCTTCTTTTAGACAAGTTTCGTTGAACTTTTTAGTCCATTCTGCATTAACAAGCTTCTTACAAAAGTTTTGAAGAATAACGATTTCTTTTTTATTAGGAATAATATTAAAAAGAGATTTAAAACTTTTATTAAATTGGGCTAACTGGCCAGTTTCGGACGTATCCATCTTCAGAGCCCCTAATTTAATTTCATAAATATGAGTTAAAACATATAAGAATAAATTAAGTATTGATATGAACTATTGTATGTTGATACACCTTTTAATCCCGTAACTCTGTCGGACCTACTGAGGTTATGTACAACCCAGGTACCGTTTAAACATCCCAATGGGCATTTGTATCTACAAATCGACGGCGTCGCAATGGGGTCTCCTTTGGGCCCCACATTCGCGGAATTTTACATGTCAAAAGTTGAAGAAAAAGTCTTCCAAGAAATATGCGAAAAGCCTCAAATATATGTGCGATATGTCGATGACATTTTCGTTCTATGCAAGGACTACGACCAGCTCACAAAGTTAAAGACCTCTCTCGAAAATAATTTCGTTTTAAAATTCACGACTGAGTTTAACCCTGACAATAAACTCCATTTTCTGGATTTGTTCGTAACAAAAACCAATCGTTCTTTAAAAAGGAATCTCTATAAAAAAACCAAAAAATCATGGAGAAACTCTCAACGCCGCAGGTTTCTGCCCAGAACGCTACAAAATCAGTGTTGTGTTGAATATGTTACACAGAGCTCGTCAAGCTACTGACAACCTTGACGAACTGAAGAGAGAAATTCAAAAAATCAAAACAACTTTGATTAACAACAATTTTACCAATAGACTGCTAGATTCCTCAAAGACAGCTCAAATATGGAAAAATTTAAAGACACTGGTAAAAAAATTCTAAACTTGTTTTATGGCGCTCAAATGCATAGCTCCTATAGGATCGACGAAGAAATTATCAAGAACATCGTCAAAACCCAAGTCAAAGTTGCTGACACAGATGAGTATAGACTTCGACTCAACGTGTTTTACAGACCAAAAACTACTCATTCGCTAATTATGCGCAACAATTTATCAAATAATAGCAAACAACTTCAACGGAAAAACGTCGTCTATAAGTTTGCATGCCCACATGATCATTTTGAAAAACAAGTAACTACCTAGATAGGGTCTACAATAACGTCCTTGTCTAGAAGACTGACGATGCACTTACAAGGAGAGAGTATTGCTAAACATTTCCGCGAGACACACTTCTGTAATCTGACGAGACAAATTCTCGTCGACAACACTAAGATTATTGGTACAAATAGCAACCCAAAAAGACTTAGAATTTTAGAAGCCTTATTAATTCAAGACCAACGACCAAGTATCAACATTCAGGATAATAACTTCAGTCATCTACTTAAACTGTTTGGTAGTTCAATTGTGGGACAAGTCGAAACCAAAAGAAAGAAGACCGAGGTATTGAATAGCAGTGATGAGCGTAAGGATCGTTGCGACCGTCGCTCCGTTGAATTTGTTGGATTCGACGCTGTTCTCGACTCTAAGTCTCAAGAGGCTGTTCTCGACTCTAAGTCTCAGGAGGCTGTTCTCGACTCTAAGTCTCAAGAAGCTGTTCTCGACTCTAAGTCTCAGGAAGCTGTTCTCGAATCTGAGTCTCAAGAGGCTGTTCTCGACTCTGAGACTCAAGAAACTGAAATAAGTCCTGAACTTGTTCCACAAAAAGAAAAAGTGGAAAAATGTAGTAATTGTGACTCTAAATTTCAAGAGCCCAAAATATTAAACAATGAGGAAGAATGGAGAGATAGTTGCGCCTTTCATCTCGTCGAATTAGTTGGATTTGATTCTACCTTCGATCCCGATCTTCGTGAAGATGATCTACACACGGGAAAAGTTGAAGACATGGATGTCTTAAAAAAATGTAAAAACGAGTGCGACAAGTGACCTGGTGAGAAGGAGTTGATTGATGACAGGGCCGGACTTGTAACTACACCTCTTGAGTGCGACATGGAACCTGGATATTTGGAAGTAGCTGTTCGTTCCGATTTTTCAGAGGTGCGCACCTGTATGCCCGTGACTGTCGGCGAAAGCACGTGTGATCCAGGCGTATTTAACCACCTGCTTGGTAATGTAAATATTACAACGTTGACTGTATATTACTTTGGTTTTTTCCAGTCGATATCATAAATGTTTACGTGTCTATATATTGATATTTTTAAAAATTCGAGTCAATTTTATTTCGGACTAGTTTTAATGGTTTGTTGGTTTTAAATATTTCATTTGGTTTATTTCATCCTTTCTTCTTATTAGCTTTCAATGCTCCATTTCAATATTCAATGCTTTATATTAAAATCCAATGCTTTATACCATTATTTAAGGTGTCATACTAATATCCAATGTTTCATATTTCAACGTTTCGAATCACTCCATATCATTATTCAATATTTTATACCAATATTAAACGTTATTAAAAGTTGTCGACGGGCCGAGCCGAGACCTAAAAAATTGATCCGGGCAGTACTCTACTATGTATGCACGGTTCAAATTCTCTAATTTCATGCGAGCGAAGCCGCTACGGGCACTGTTAGTATATTAATATAATAGTAGACCACGTCACTCACTGATTAATGATTCTGTAACGCTTATATATATATATATATATATATATATATATATATATATATATATATATATATATATATATATATATATATATATATATATATATATATATATATATATATATATATATATATATATATATATATATAAATCTTTGAGACACGCTCCAAGAAACACAACTCGCCGTTTGGCAGAAACAACTTTTCGAGCCAAATTCTCGACCTTTCGGCACAAAACTCTCTGTTCGAGACTACAATTAGCCAAAGATTTTCCATTAAACTTTTATTGTCAGACCGACGGACCGTTTCAGCTATGTCAGCCATCCTCAGGGTCAAAAGTAAAACGAGAAAAGTAAACAAACAGAAAGAACCGAAATTATCAAAGAATAAGCACACTAACAAAAGAAAAAACGAAAAAACACTCTACCTATCAAATCAAAAGAATATAAAATTTATACTACTGGAAATCAATTTTTGAGCTTTCGCTGTGTTATATTAGAAGAGACAAGAATTTCCTCAGATACATTACAATGAGATTCGTCAGGAGCAGCCTCAACAGCCAAAGTATTTGTGTCAGAGGACGAGTCAGAAGTATCATCATTAATGTTATCCTCGTCGTTAGAAGGAATACAGGGTAACCGATGCATATTGCTTTCTTTGACACCGAATAAGTGGAGAATCTGTGGAAATTTATCAAATTGTTTATTAATTGCGGGTCTCATTAATAAGATATAGAGAGCCTCTTTAATTTTCAGCCGGAAAGAGTCGGATTCACTTGTTAAAATCGAAACACCTTCTTCAAGTTCTTTTCGTGTTAGCTTTTTCAAATGAATACATTCATAATGATTAAGAATACTCCCAAACTGGAGATGCATCGTGAGTCTCCTTGACAACGTAGTGGTAGTGTGACCAATGTATGTATCCACCTTACAATGTGGAATAGAACATTTGAAATGGTACACCACGTGACTTTGTTGCAACGGGTCAGTGATACTTGTTCTATCATTCTTGATGACCAAATTGAAAAGTTTTAAGTTTTTGTAATAAATATATAAACCCAGTTTATTCCTGACGCGGTCTATAACAGAAACTTCCTTTTTTATTATCTTCTTTATAATACTTTCATCAATTCTGTAATTGAGATTCATTTGATTTTTGTAGAACACGGGGAACTCCTGGCGTACATCACGACCCTTATCAGCGTCAGACCCAGCCGAACTCACAGATGTTTTCATTTTGGTTACAAAATTCTTAATAAAACCGTCGACAAAGCTATTAGAATAATTGTTGTTAACCAATAACTGCTTGATTCTAACTATTTCTTTATGGAAATCTGACCAGGTTTCGGAAAAACGATAAGCTCTGAGGAGATAACTATTAATAACACTTCTTTTATATCTGTCCGGACACTCGCTGTCACCATTTAGGCATGTTCCATTATTAGTTGGTTTGATGAAAACTTTGGTAGTAGGACCAGAATCAGTTATTGTGATGATAGTGTCGAGAAAATTTACTTGTTTTTTACTGTCATTTAGGTCGAAGGTAAATTTCAAAACTGAATTGCTCTCGAAGGTATTCTTTAAAGCAACGACTTCACGTTCAGACCTCACAAGAAGAAAGATATCATCCATTTATCGCCCATAAACAATTGGGGTTTCTTCTATTTCAGCGAAAGCAATCTCCTCTAAACGACCCATGTAAAAGTTAGCAAAGGTTGGTCCCAATGGAGATCCCATCGCCACTCCATCAATCTGTAGAAATAAGCTCTGGTCTAAGTGTCTGAATGGAGACTCTGTAGTACATACCAGCAGGAGCTCGTGCAGCAGAGATTCTGGAATCTTTGGAGGTGGCAACGTATCACTATGATAGACGTAATTGCAAATGATAGATATTGTATCACGAACAGGGACGTTAGTGAAGAGACTCTCGACATCCATTGTTGCAGCAATCCCACTTTGTCTGCAGCCATGAATAAGATCAACAAATTCCAGAGAGGATTTCAAACTGTAAGTATGAGGGCAGTAAGGTGTGATAATTTTGTTAACAAACTTTGCCAAGAGATAAGTAGGACTTGGACATTGCGAGATAATTGGACGAACAGGATTATTAAATTTATGCGTCTTTATCATTCCATACAAATATCCAGTACCAAACTCACATATATATATATATATATATATATATATATATATATATATATATATATATATATATATATATATATATATATATATATATATATATATATATATATATATATGAAATGACCCCACTGATTTCCCTTGTGAAACAACTGTCCCCTGTCGATATTGAAGTTTTTACACTTGTCTTTACCTAATAACCAAAAGGACTTATGTGAAGGACAATCATGTTGCTCCTTAGCCAACGCATCGTGATCATTACTATCGCCTACCCCCTGATAATCATCGTTAACTGTTGTAAATCGAGCGTCGGTTTGTGAATCACTTCCGCCCGCATCAGCACCTAAACAAATATCATCACCCGAAACCACAGAAGCACCTATGTCCTGACAGGAATCGATCTGTGAATCAACTTTCCTAGCATCAGCACCTGGACAAATATCATCACCCGAAACCACAGAAGCACTTATATCCTGACAAGTATCGGTCTGTGAATCAACTTTCCTAGCATCAGCAGCACAAGAAATACTTTCACCGAGAATCAATGTAACATCTGGACTATGATCATCATTACAAGGTTCATCTAAAACAAAAGATTGAGAATTATGTATTGCAAGACTAGGAGCATTTACATCAGAGTCATGTGCATTTTGCTTGTTTTTAATAGGATATGCAATAGTGTCATAAAATGATATTGTTTTTAATAGGTTACTTACGGAGGGAGTAATAATAATTTGTTCATTAAGATTTGGGACGACAGCGAATCATGCTCGAACCTTGGGTGCTAGGTTCAAAATGTCATCACCCACAATATCAGGTCGAACAACTAATCTAACACAACCCACAATTTCTGGTTGACCTTTAAGGCCAGATAATTTAATAAATTTATGTGGTACCCTATGAAGAGGCTGGATTAAATCTTTTCTAATGCAACACACTTCTGCACCGCCATCAATCAGAGCTGGAATATATGGTAATTGATCGATAAATACATTTTCATAAGACCTAATGTGATAATCATCAACATCTATAATGGGACATGCTTCTGGACAGGGAAAAGATTTTTGATCATCAAACAATATTTTCCTATCAACGAGACCATTAAGGGAATTTTCTGAATGAGAAGACAAATTTTTATCATCAACCAATGTTTTCCTATCAACGAGACAATTAAGAGAATTTTTTGAATGAGAAGACAAATTTTTATCATCAACCAATGTTTTCCTACCAACGAGACAATTAAGGGAATTTTCTGTTTGACAACAATTAATTCTAGGATTAGGTAAAGTCGAGGAAGGAAATTTGTGTAAAGGACACTCCTTGAATGAATGACCCTTCTTATGGCATTTAAAGCACAGCCCATATCTTTTGTCTCTATCAGTATCAGTGTCAGTAACATTTTTAGTCATTTTATTAGTAATTGAAAACCCTGACCCTTTATCTATTGGGTTTGGGTTGTCGAATCGAGACGGTCTAGTCTCATGTTCGTGTGTGGCCATATAGCTATCCGCAACGCGAGAAAGCTCTAGGTGATTTAACCAATCATCCCTTTCCTGGGTTAAAATGAAATCCGCACAACTGGGAGACAGCAGTTGTTTAAGTCTATCGGCACACATCAAACTAACTAATTGATAAAAATCCTCATCGATATTTCTACTTTTGATATAATAGGATAAAGCAGTTGCACTGATATGTTATATAGTAGAATTGAGAAAAATACTCCTTACGTCAACGGCTATATCTCAATTCTACTATATAACATATATGTGCAATTCACGTCTTTTCCTGACCACTTATTAAATATTAAACTTAAGGGTTTGGTAAAGATTTTTAGATATTCATTAAAAGACCATTAGATGATTGTGTGACACTTTAAATAATTGTTTAATAGTGGATAGTTTAAATAATTGCTTAATAGTGGATAATTACTGAGATATAGCCGTTGACGTAAGGAGTATTTTTCTCAATTCTACTATATAACATATCAGTGCAATTCGCGTCTTTTCGTGACGACTTATTAAATATTAAACTTAGGGGTTTGGTAAAGATTCTTAGATGTTAATTAAAAGACCATTAGATAATTGTGTGACACTTTAAATTATTGCTTAATAGTGGATAGTTACTGAGATATAGCCGTTGACGTAAGGAGTATTTTTCTCAATTCTACTATATAATATATCAGTGCAATTCGCGTCTTTTCCTGACGACTTATTAAATATTACACTTAGGGGTTTGGTAAAGATTTATAAATGTTAATTAAAAGACCATTAGATGATTGTGTGACACTTTAAATGATTGCTTAATAGTGGATAGTTACTGAGATATAGCGCTTCACGTAAGCGCTATAGAATGCTCTGAGTATGCCATCCGCCGTGCGCCTCAGACTATCTATTGTTTACGTTTAGAACCAACTCGATTTCTTCGGAATTTCTGTGGGTGTATTGATTTTGAGTGCATATTATAACTTAACAGACCTGTACCTTTTATTACCGATGTTTTTTTTTATCAAAGTAAATTTTGTTTCCGAGTCTGTTAGCTTCACCCATACATTCACTCTACCTAATCCCATACTAATCGAGTCTGCCAGCTTAACTCCAGTGAACTGAACGGACTGTAGTTCTGTCTGGACTCTTTCTCCAACACTGAAATCGTCAATCGTCGATCTCGCGATGATGATCCTCCCTGATCTCGTCGATTTGCGTCGAACCCCTGGTCGGTTTTGCAGATCCCGGTCGAATTCCGCTGATCCCGCCGCCAAAACCACTGGATACGGCCAAAGTTGACAGATCTTCAAACTTGGTAGAATCTCACCAACTCGATGAATCCCACCACACAGGACGAATCTCACCCAAACTGATCGATGTATCGAACTTGACGATCCCACCGCTGTCACCAAAAATACAATGTGACGACTCCGCCTTTGCCAAAGTCGCTACTGCCGGAGAAACTTCGATCGATTAACTTCTAAAACACAGCCAAACACTTTCTTGTTGATTACTAGTTATTTTATTATCGATTAATGTCCAAAAATATGAAATACTATCAATTAAACAACACGACAGACCATAACAGATCCCAACTCTACCAAAATCATGGCGCAATCTGAAAACAAAGAGTCCCAATCGCCTTATATATAAGTGTCCAGGCTAGCTCGCAAACATTCGAATCTACAGGCTACAGCTCACAATATTCAAACAACAGCGTAATAATACATGCAATTCAAATGTACAGCTTATTGCGTCACCTACTCACTACCTACGCTATGAATTCAAATATACATAGGGCTAGGCATGCACGCTGTGTTTAACACAGGCGTGACAATAATAATAAGTATTATGATAATAAATTATTAAATTTAGTCGAAATTACATAAGATATTTAAATAAATAAAATTAAAAATTTTTCCGCTTTCGTCGAACAGTGATGTTCTCGATTGAAAGTAAATGGAGGAAGGAACTGGAAGAGTACGAACAAATGTCATCAATCGGACATTCTTCGTCAACACGGGTGCGCGCGGTATCATCAGGACTAAGAGGTTGATCCAAGTCATCGACAACGGTCGTGACAGAAGAAGGGCTTTCTGTGATGATATTTTCTAAAGTATCTTTGGGTGACGGATCTTGCGTTGTATCGGAATATTGTGAAAAAGAGCATGCGTCGATTGCGTCAGGACTCTTTGTTTTAGACGTATCACGAGTATGATTCAGCTGAAACTCATCAGGTGAATCAGTCTCAAGAGAATTATCAATTGATTGAAACAAATCAACAGAGCAGCAGTTACTAATGTCGTGGAATTCATTAACATCGGAAACATCAAGAGTCGCGTTAGAAAAGGTATTAAGAAGATGACAATTTGGAAGATCAACAGGACTAATATTATTTTGTCAATCGAAGTATTAACATTGTCGGAGGTAGTCATAACATTGTCACTTTTCACTCTTTTCAAAATTCTGTCATGAAGCAATGTCCTCACTAAAGCCAAATAATCCAAATAAAGAGTTGTAGAAAACTTTTCAAATTGTTTATTAATGGAAGGGTAGAGTTTCTGAATATAAAAAGCTTCTTTTAATTTAAGTCGAAAAGGATCGTATTTTTTAACGTCACGTGCGAGTTTTTGATGATGTATTGTTTCAAAATGCTGTCGAATACTACCGGATTGCAGATGCATTTTTAACCTACGAGACAGTTTAGTTCTGGTGTGACCTTACCGTGTGGCAACGGAGATTTAAATTGGTACACCAAGCTGGTTTGCTGCAGGATATCATCTTTTACCCGGTTCTATTGTTGGTAATTACAAGGTTAAAAAATTTAAAATTTTTATAGTAGATGTATAACTTCAACACGTTATTATTTGGATGCATAACTGAAACTTCTTTTCTGATAATTTTACTTAAAACAGATTCGTCCAATTTATAATTAGAATGCATCTGATTTCTATAGAACAGGGTTATTAGTTTGATGTTGTCCTCTTTTACATTCTGTGTAGCAGATTCTTTGGTAGCCACCTTAGAAACAAAACTATTGATGGCGTTGTCGACAACGGTGTTAGAGAAGTTCTTGTTAATAAGAACCTTTTTAATTTTTTCGACTTCAATGTTTATTTTGAAGACATGGTTTTTTATATTAACTTTTTAAAGTAATAAAATAAAATAAAAGACTTTCCGTTGGTTTGTAATCTATTAGCAGCCAACTTGGAAGTTTCAGCCATTACGGCCATCATCAGGGTTGTCTTGATTAACTCAATGGAACTAAAAGTTCCATTATTTAAATAATAATAATTAAATTGGGACGAAAAACGTTAAAATAAACCGAATATAAATAAAAAGTAATAAAAGCAAATAAATTTATTTAATAGAGCTTGTATATCTGAAAATTTAGTGTCTCAAAGATTTATATCGTTTGATTTTGATATTATTCTGTGTCAGAGGCGAGTCAGAAGTTTCATCATTTATGTTATCCTCGTCGTTAGAAGGAATACAGGGTAACCGATGCATATTACTTTCCTTGACACCAAACAAGTGGAGAATCTGTGGAAATTTATCAAAATGTTTATTAATCGCAAGTCTCATTGATAAGATATAGAGAGCCTCTTTAATTTTCAGCCGGAGAGTCGGTTTCACTTGTTAAAATCGAAACACCTTCTTCAAGTTCCTTGCGTGTTAGCTTTTTCAAATGAATACATTCATAATGATTAAGACTACTCCCGAACTGGAGATGCATCGTGAGTCTCCTTGACAACGTACTTTGGCTGTTGAGGCTGCTCCTGACAAATCTCATTTTAATGTATCTGAGGAAATTCTGGTTTCTTCTAATATAACACAGCGAAGCGCCGAAATTGATGGTGTATTCCAATAGTATAAATGCTATAGTTTCTGTGATTCCGGTCGTAAATGCCATGGAATTTTGTTTTACTTATGTTTTTTTGTTGAGCCTTGTATTCTCTTGATTTGACAGGTGGAGTGTTTACTCTTTGTTGGTGTGCTAATTCTTTGACAATTTCGGTTCTTATATATATATATATATATATATATATATATATATATATATATATATATATATATATATATATATATATATATATATATATATATATATATATATATATATATATATATATATATATATATATATATATATTGCGTTTTTTGCATAACTCGGCGGCCGATGTAGTGACATGGAGTATAGTGCGGGTTGGCACCACGGGGCTGCAGGACGCCGGCGCAAAGATGCCAGGACTAGGAGTAAAGTACGAGTCGTCGGAGCCGGACGCCGGCTCCTCGATGTGATGACCAGGAGTTGAGTGCGGGACGGCGTCATTATTATATATATACTAGTGGTTTTGCCCGTCCCAAGGATGGATGTTTTAACATTACGATGAACATTGGATATATTTTATGGATTAATATAAGTTAATAAATATTTTGTTATTTTTTTATTTATTGATAACATTACAATGAAAATTTGAATGAAGAAAAAAATCGGGAAAACATTTGTTATTATTTAATAAAATTTTCTAAGGTTTCTGAAAAATTTCGCAATAGATAATATTTTGCGTGAATGTCTTATTTTTCAAAAGATTCAAAAATTCAAGCAAACTGTTCATGTACATGCCTCATAGCAAATGTTTTGTAAATGAACAACTAAGTTCTTACGCTGTATTCATGAGATAATATTGTAATAAATAGAATTGTTTAATTTATATCAGGTCAAACATTTATGATTCATTGATAATTGGATTAAGTATATCTTGAAGTAATAATTTAAAAAATTAAACTGTAAAAAACGAGGTATTTTCACAAATCCCATGTATTTCAGGATTTGCCAGCTTTTCATATAATGCGATTTTTAAGATGAAACTTTTTTGGAATGTTTGTATGTAATGATCCATATAATTGGGTTTGATTTGTTTTGTTTAAAGATATATATAATTATTATTTTTTATGAAAATACAAAAATTTCGAAATATTTTGTTTTTAAGAGCTAGCTTATATTTCAAATCTCAACTTGATTGGATGACGGGAAGTTAGTTAAATTTCACTTTCAAAGTTTGCAAACTTTCAAACAAACAAGCAATCAAGCAAGACTGGCGGTGAAGTTAATAAAAGAAGTTTTAAAAAAGTGTATTTTACTGGATTTGAACCCAGCACCACAAACTCAAAAGCTTAACCGAAAGCATGCACTTGAATGCATTGATATTGTAAATTAGGAACGATTTCAGTTAAATAAAAGCATTAAAAAGCAGCTCATACAAAACAAAGCTATTGCTATAAATCTGTCATATGAAAAATAGTCTTTGCTTTTTTGGATGAACTTGAAACTAGTGGTTTTTTTCTTTGAAAAAAATTTGTAATTTTTTTCAATTGTTACACTTTTTTAATTTTACATAATTTGTTTTTTATTTTTGTTAAATTTTTTCCACTCAATCCAAAAATTGTATTGAATGCTTTGACATTAACAAAAAGTTAATACACCAAATATTAGCTCGATTAAATGACAGGAACTATGTTTTTGAGCTGGCACAGAATATTTCGCATTCAATCAATCAATTAAGCAGGCAAACGCGCTGAAGTTAATACAAAAGAATTAAAACAAATTTTGAAAGTGTTTTATTCCAGAGTCGTGTTCTGCATTTTCTAATTAATAACCCTCTACAAAAACGTTTTCAGAGTGTTTACGCACGTTAGTGGCAACCTTACAGGTGGTTTGCGTAAAATTCTCAGCAGTTACCCTAATTGACTCACAGTTCTGAATTTTCATTTCCTGCGTAATTATTATTAAAGCCCTGCATTAACCTAGAAAACCATGGGCCGACTCGGACCGGTTAAGGCTATTGTGCCCTGCATTAACCTAGAAAACCATGGGCCGACTCGGACCTGTTAAGGCTATTGTGCTGGATTTTGGATTTGGTGCCTGTAAAACAAATTGGATCCAAGTAAGACCGGGCCCAGGGTTTGTACATATAAAATGTATTGAACTGAACTAAGGACGAGTCAGGTCTTAAAAATTGGCTTCATGAACGGCTCCAATTATTACTATTTGCTTGAGTTTGATTTATTTTTTTCAGAAATTGTATTGCTATTAATTGATATGGTTTTTTCAGATTCTTGCAGAAAAAAGGTGCTAAATGACTTTAACACCAATTTAATAACTTGCAACTGTCCAATAGTCTGTAGGTATGATTGATTTTTTTTAAATGTTTTGAGTGAAACAGTAAGTATTTTAAAATGTTTTATATCACATATATATATATATGTATATATATATATATATATATATATATATATATATATATATATATATATATATATATATATATATATATATATATATATATATATATATATATATATTGCGAATAAACTGTGGAATCAATTTATCTTTGAAACATGTTTTAGGAAATACAACTCGCCATTTGGCAGAAACAACTTTTCGAGCCAAATTTTCGACCTTTAGGTATAAAACTCGCTGTTCGAGACTACAATTAGTCAAAAACTTTTTTGTTAAACTTTTAGTGTCACACCGACGGACCGTTTCAGCTATGTCAGCCATCATCAAGGTCAAAAGTAAAACGAGAAAAGTAAACAAGCAGAAACAACCAAAATTGTCAAAGAATTAGCACACCAACAAAAGAGTAATCACTCCACCTGTCAAATCAAGAGAATACGAGGCTCAACAAAAAGAACATAAGTAAAACAAATTTCCATAGTGTTCACGACGGGAATCATAAACTAATGAAATTACAGAGACTATAACATTTATGCTATAGGAATACACCATTAATTGTTGCGCTTTCGCTGTGTTATGTTAGAAGAGACCAGAATTTCCTCGGATACATTACAATGAGATTTGTCAGGAGCAGCCTCATCAGCCAAAGTTGAGAATTATAATTAAGTGAACATATTTAAATTTTTTGAACTAAACATTTCCTTTGGAAAATAATAGTTAAGCGTTATCTAGCGTTGAATTAAAAAAATGTTTTCTATATATTTTATTATTTTTCATTTTTAGTGCTTAAAAATATTTCTATAGAATAACATATGAACAAATATTTTTCATTTAATTTTTTTTATCTAAAACGGATTAATGTATTTAATATCACCCATCAAACTACTAACCGTGCTCGACGTTTAGTACATTAGTTTACAAGCGTTGAATTCAAAAAATATTTTTTGTATATTTTATTATTTTGTATTTTTTAGTGTTTAAAAAAATTTTATACACTAACATTTAAACAGAAATTTTTCATTTAAAATTTTTTATTTAAAACGGATTAATGTATTTAATGTCACTTATCGAAGTACTAACCGAACTCGACGTTGCTTAACTTCGTTGATCGGACAAGACGCGGTGATTTCAAAAACAATATTTGCGCTGAAATAACAAACAAACAAACAACATTGCGAGTTAATATAAGCGTTGTAAAAACAAAAATCTTCAATCAAAACTTCGGAAGCTGACAAAAAAATTTAAAAACCATGAGGGAAGGGGAATTGTTATCAGTTTTTCTTTTTTCAAAAATTATTGGCTTCTCACGGCCTTTTTCCAGCTTTTACGGAGCCGACCAGGATTGGCCGTACAGTACAACTGCCTCGGCAATTGACAACTTGTTCACAAACTATCCTTTACAACATTCTCTTGCTAGGATCGTGGTGGTTGCCATCTGTAGATGACGCCTTATTAAGAAAGAGAATGTTTTTATAGAAAGTATCTCAAGGACCCCTCAGCATCCAGCAAGCAGAGATTCATTATGTACCGTAATCGTTTCAAATCAATGAAAATTGCGGCAATCAAAAAATTGTATTCAAAAAAATTCAATTTATGCCACAACAATACGAAAGAACCATGGAAGGTAATCAGAAGTTTAATGGGCAGACGAACCTCTGTGGAGCAGTGCAGGACTTTTAATGCTGTTTGATGACATCTCATTTCGAAATTGCTGACTCGTTTAATAACTATTTTTCCAAAATTGGCTCAGATCATGCTAAAAGAATAATAACTCCTAATATAGCGTTCGATGAACATTTTGGTAATCCTTTGGTCCAATCTTTTGATGTTGTACCTACAACATCAGGCGAGATTATTGAAATATCGACAAGACTAAAATTCTCGCCCAGAAGTGAAATGAATGGGATTGACCCGTGCATTGCAAAAGGCTCTGTTCCACGGATAACACATCTTCAGTCACCCAAAATAAATTGCTCTTCTTTTAAGGCAGTAATAACCAGGAATAGAATTCGGGAAATCTTGTCCTATTAATATCTTCAAATTACAAACGTTACGAATCGCTACTGAGCCAACTCGTTCAACGTTTACAGTGTGGTTCAATGTCACAAAAACACATGATCTCAACCTACTGGGATTTGAGGCGATACGTGATATGAAGATTGACGTCACCGCATTGCTGTCAAAGAACTTCAGTTCCGTTCAAGTTATAACGGAAACAACAGAAAACCACCTTCAAAATAAATGTCAACTTTTGTGCTCTGAATACAGCGAATTGATCGATCCACAACTGGGGTGTCTTAAAGATGTCGAACTAGAAATAAAGTTCAAACCAGATTCGGAACCGATTTTCTGCAAGCCCCGGACAGTACCGTTTGCTATCCTGAAAGAATTAAACAGTGTGTATGATGCGGGAATAAGAAAAGGTATATGGATTCCAGCTCAGTTCAATCATTATGGAACCCCGGTAGTTCCAGTCAGAAAACGGATTCAACCGAATCAGAAAAAGGCAGGACTAAGAATCTGTGGAAACTACTCGGTAACGATCAACTCTCAACTTGAAACACATCGTTACCCAATGCCACATCCAGAAGATCTGATGAGAAAACTAGGAAGAAGTTTTTGCTTCAGTAAAATCGATCTCGCAGATGCATACCTCCAGATTAAACTGGCACCAGAAAGTCAAAGAAGACTAGCGTTGAGCACGCACAAAGGTGTACTTCTACAAACACGTCTACTTTTTGGCATCACTTCAGCTCCAGGTTATTTTCAAGAAATAATGGACAAATTAACGTGTAGGAGTAGCGGTGTACTTAGATGACATTCTAGTGAGTGGAACCACAGCTGACGAGCATCTGAGAAACCTACGGAATCTTTTTCAACGTTTACAAGAAAGAGGTTTAAAGTGCAATCAAAGGAAATGCGTTTTTGCTCAACCGTCAGTGGAATACTTGGGACATCGACTCACCAGAAACGGCATAGAAAAAGGAAAACATGTAGATGCAGTGACGAAGATGCCACCGCCAACAAACGTTTCTTCTCTGCGATCGTTTCTGGGATCGGTACAGTTCTACGGAAAGTTCATCAAGAACCTTTCGACCCTAACCGAACCGTTAACTCGTCTCACAAAGAAAAACACACCATAGCAATGGGGCGTCAAAGAAAATGCAGTGTTCCAACATCTTAAAGATATTCTTGCGAATGAAGTTAGTCTAGCTCATTTCGATCCTACGGCTTCCTTAGGAATGTCATGCGATGCGTCGGAAGTAGGAATTGGAGCAGTGTTGTTCCACAGATATGGCGATGGTTCTGAACGTCTTCTTTACAACGTGTCTAAAACAATGACAGACACACAACGACGCTACAGCCAGATTCAAAAAGAAGCTCTTTCTATCATTTTTGGTCTGCAAAAATTTCATCAATTCTTGTACGGGCGTAGATTCATCCTGGTGACAGATCATAAACCACTCCTCGCATTGTTTGGTCCGTCAAAAAAAACTCCGGTCCTTGCAGCAAATCGTCTAGATGGGCCCTGACATTGAGCCAGTACAACTACTCAATTGAATATCAAAAAACCGGAGAACACGGAAATGCAGATGCTCTCAGTCGCCTACCAGCGTGCGAATACGGAAAATTTGGCTCGACAGAAGAAGATGCAGATGTTTCAACAGTTTGCGTTATTAACACAATCAGCCAACAAATGTCCGATTCCAGACTATTATCAAAAGAGTCAAGTAAAGATCCTGTTATCTCTACAGTGATACGATTTGTGAGAGACGGCTGGCCTCACAAAATCATGCAACCGGAATAAAACTGTATGAGAAACTTTCTGATTCTCTTTCAACAGAAAGTGGTTGTCTACTCTTTGGAGCAAGAATCGTGATACCAAAGAAATTACGCGGCAAGATTTTAGAATTATTACATACAGGACACTTCGGAATGCAAAGAATGAAGCGTTTAGCAAGAACTATAGTTTATTGGCCTCGAATTGACAACGATATTGAAAATTTAAGTCGTTCATGTAGTTCTTGTGCTGAACAGCAAAACATGCCACCAAAAATGATGAATCACCCGTGGATGATTCCTGAAAAGCCTTGGGACAGAGTGCATCTGGATCACGCCATAATTTTTTTTGGAACCAATTGGCTGGTTATAGTAGATGCCTATTCGAAATACCCGTGTATACATCCGACAAGTTCCATAACAGCAAAAACAACAACTCAGTTTTTGGATGAAGATTTCGCACATTTTGGTTTCCCACACACTTTGGTGACTGATAATGCTCCAACCTTTACTTCTGAAGAATTTCAGAATTGGTGCAAAGAAAGAGGCATCATTCATCTTTCTGGAGCTTCTTATCATCCTGCAACCAACGGGGCAGCTGAGCGATTGATACAAACTTTTAAAAAATCACTCACGAAGTCTGCACATCCTCTCCGAAGAGCTTTGCAAGATTTTCTTTTGCAATATCGGAGAACGCCCTTGGAATCTGGATTTTCCCCAAGTGAACTCTTGAATGGACGACAAATCAGAAGCAAATTAGATTCTCTTTTGCCATGTCCTCCTTGCCTTGTTCGAGAGATGCAGGATAAACGAAGTCAAAGAACAAACAAAGAATCTTTCCAAATACAACACAAGTACAAAATTGGAGATTTTTGTTACGCTCTACACTGTGGTCCCAGACAGGGTAAACAACCAAGATGGATTCCTGCAATCGTCAAGAAAATATTGGGAGCACGAAACATCCAAGTACGATTGTGCTCAAATGGGTCGATTTGGAAACGCCATGTGGAACAACTCCGCCCAAGTTATGTTACACGTTACTCCACATCATCGAGTCTTGGAGACGATGCATTTGACACCACGTCAACGACGAGTCCAGCGACAACGTCAACAAAGAGTCCAGCGACCACGTCAACGAAGAGTCCAGCGACCACGTCAACGAGGAGTCCAGCGACCACGTCAACGAAAAGTCCAATCACGACGAAAAGTCCGGCAACCGTGTCAACAGGAAATCAAGCAACCAGTTTGCCAATGAGTTCTCCATCTAGTGCGACAACTGTAATATTGTTACATATTATATTGTTAAATATTATATATTAATATTTATATTAATTAGATTTGTCTATGTTTATTATTATCAGCGTATTTCTTATCTTTGGTTGTACAGCTGATTAGCATGGCTGTGGTAATCAAGATCATTCAACACACAGTCTGGTCTGGTGTCAAGTACTCATTCCTGTTCTGATCATTTTAGTATTGTTTGTATATCGTTGTCAGCGGACTTTGTTTGTCTAATAAACTCGAAACACGACATGGCGCAGTCTACAGGGGTTAAAGATGAATTGTTTGAAACGCTGCAGAAATTCATTTCTCGTCAACAAAACGTGGCATCTACCTTCAGCATTAGGCAACCGCCTCCGCTCGACATCAGCTCTTCAAACCTTGCTGAGGAATGGAGACGCTGGCGATGTGGGTATACAACATACTTTCAACTTTGCGACGGCAACCAGTTACCAGAGCACCGACAAGTGGCTCTTCTGTTAAGTGCCCTTGGAGAAGCTGCCAATTCCATGTATTATGACATGGATTGGGAAAGAGAGGAGGACAAACTAAAGCACGACGTCGTTCTTCAAAGATTTGAACAGAGGTGCTCGCCAAAACGACATCTGTTGACTGAAAGATTCGTTTTTTACCATATCACACGAAACTCTGAAGAATCTTCAATCGAATTTCTGGAGCGCTTGAAAATTGCTTCTAGAAACTGTGAATTCAAGGACCCAGAGGAGATGATCAGAGATAAGTTCGTTTTCACTCATCCAGATAAAGTCACCAAAATGAGAATAATGGGAGAAGTTGACATTTCATTAGATAATGTTGCTAAAATTGCCAGCACAATGGAAACACTCCAATCAAATTTTAAATCGATTGAAAAAGACAACACATACGAAGTAAATAGTATGGAGTTTTCTAAAAATTCACAAAAAGTTTTTCAGAAAAGTGCAATAATTGTGGCCAAATTCACAAATCAACTTGTCCAGCCAGAGGGAAGACTTGTCACAATTGCAAGAAGAAGAACCACTTCGCAAGTGTGTGTCGGTCTCCAAAGGAAGCAAATTTTGTTGAAACTGAAACTGAGAAGGTTATTGAAATTAATTCTTTTGATTCTGTTAATAAATCTCTCAGATGGTCGTGTGTGTTTAGTGTTGTTAATGGACCACCAATAGAGTTCAAATTGGACACAGGTGCAGATGTAAATACCATTAGTCACATAGAACTTAAGAAATTGAAGCATTTTAGTCTAAGAAAGACATCTGTTGTTTTGAAACCTTATGGGGTTTACAAATATTTAAAGCCATTGGGAGTTGTTGAACTGAATTTATTGCATCCATGCAACAATCAGTTACTTCAAGGTGATTTCTATGTTGTGAATGGCAAATCAGAACCTCTCCTAGGTAAACATTTTTGTGAAAAGTACAAATTAGTAACTCTGAACATACCAGAAAGAAAATTGTCTCAGAATTTGTTCACAAGCCCCGGAAATTCACGGTCAAATGGCATGGTCGAAAGACATATTCAAACCATAAAGAATGTGCTCAAGAAAGCTGAAGAATCAAAGACGGACCAGCAACGGGCTTTATTAAGTTTACGAAACACTCCAAGTTTACGAAACACTCCAATTTCAGGTATGCATGTTTCGCCATCTCAACTCTTGTTCAGCAGACGTTTGAGAGATGCTCTTCCAATTGTGACCAGAAAGCTGAAACCTGAAGTCATTAGAGATGCTAAGGAGCGTTTAACTCAATGCCAACAGAAAACCAAGGTTTTTCACGATGCTCGTCATTCCACACAACATCAGCTTCTTGTTCCAGATACACCAGTCAGATTCCGCATCAATAATAGTTGGAGACAAGGAAAAATCAAATCAGTCAATAATCCTAGAAGATACACAATAGTCACAGCTGATGGGCATGAATTTATCAGAAACAGAAGGTTTATTTTTCCAACTAAAGAGTATTTTTCAGGTAATTTACATTTGGCACAAATTCCAACACAATGCACCAGTGAAGACAAGCAGATGACTCCAGACGTTGAAGGCTCTACAGTTCCACCAGCTCCTGCCATTTCTGTTCCTGAGCCACCTGTTCCAGGATATTCCAGGGAAACCAGATATGGACGTCAAATTAGACCTCCCAAGCGCTATGGGTTTGACTAGCTTGGGAGGGAGGTGTAATATTGTTACATATTATATTGTTAAATATTATATATTAATATTTATATTAATTAGATTTGTCTATGTTTATTATTATCAGCGTATTTCTTATCTTTGGTTGTACAGCTGATTAGCATGGCTGTGGTAATCAAGATCATTCAACACACAGTCTGGTCTGGTGTCAAGTACTCATTCCTGTTCTGATCATTTTAGTATTGTTTGTATATCGTTGTCAGCGGACTTTGTTTGTCTAATAAACTCGAAACACGACAACAACCGTACCAGGAGAAATTCTACCGACGGATCTGACAAGATCAGCAACGCAAGCGAATACTTCAGTTGAAACCGGACCACGACGTTCGGAGCGCCTGCTGTTGAAGAATTTAGGATTTTGACACGATTTTTTTTTCTTTCGTTAGAAGACATTTTTACATTTAGTTTTCGCTTTTGAAAAGACTCAAAAGCTTGTGGGAAGGTGTTGTGACGAGACACTCGAGGTGTGCCTTCCAAGCTAGCTACCGAGTTGTTGCGAGAAAGTTCTGTTTAGTGTTTTGCGAGTTGCGCGGAATTTACATTACATGTTTCTTGTTATTTATATTGTGTTTTGAAAAAATAAAGTTTTCTGAAAGACACAACAATTACAATCATGTAAGAACTATCCATTTTAATCTGACCTTGTAAACAAGTAAAAGAAAAACTTGTTTTTCAACACAAACTTTGATTTCAATTACACTCAATTTAGAATTACCAAAGATGTTCAAATTAATTTGGTTTTTTTAATTGAATCATATATTGTCGTCAAATATAAAGCTGGGTACCCCACTAGTGATCATTAAAAAAACATAAAATTTTATTTTCAATAATCAAACATGAAATTATCTTAATAGTTTTGATACGCCTGCATTCACTAATTTGATCAACAGCTGACCATTCAGAAAATAGTGTGAATATTACAATCATGTAAGAACTATCCATTTTAATCTGACCTTGTAAGCAAGTAAAAGAAAAACTTGTTTTTCAACACAAACTTTGATTTCAATAACACTCAATTTAGAATTACCAAAGATGTTCAAATTAATTTGGTTTTTTTCAATTGAATCATATATTGTCGTCAAATATAAAGCTATGCTGAAAGATTCAGTTTCCTAGCTAGTCAAAAAGCTGGTTAAATTTTAATTGCAAGTTTTGCGTACAGAGAAAGACACACATACATACACAAACAGACACAAACAGAGATTGTAACCTAAATAAAAGTTTGTAAAAAGTTTGTAAAAAGTTTGTAAAAAGTTTTGTAAAAAGTTTGTAAAAAGTTTGTAAAAAGTTTGTAAATAGTTTGTAAAATGTATGTAAAAAGTTTGTAAAAAAACAACGTAAACGCTTTGATGTAATCTAAAAATTAAGGACCCTTTTGTCGGGGCCTTTATGTCGGGAGCCTTTATGTCGGGGGCCGTTATGACGGGGGTCGTTTTGTCGGGGGCCCTTTTGTCGGGGCTCTTTTGACGAAACCGTTTTGTCGGGGCCCATTTGTCGGGACCCATTTGTCGGGACCCATTTGTCGGGGGCCGTAATGTCGGGGCCCTTTTGTCGGGGCCCTTTTGTCTGTGGCCCATTTGACGGGTCACCATATATATATATATATATATATATATATATATATACTAGCAGTGCCCGTAGCGGCTTCGCTCGCATGAAATTAGAGAATTTGAACTGTGCATACATAGTAGAGTACTGCAAGGATCAATATTTTAGGTCTCGGCTCGGCCCGTCGACAACTTGGCCCAGCCCGTTTCAAAAACCGAAATTCCTGGCCCGGCCCGTTTTTACAGGCCTAGAAGTTCTATATACTTGATGAAAAACTTTGGCCCGTCCCACCTTGACTTCAGGTTTAGCCCGGTCCGTCCGAACACCCTAAAATCACTAAAATGTCTATATACTTGGTTAAAAATCTCGGCCCGTCCCACCTTGATTTAAGGTTTGGGCAGGGCCGTATGAAGACCCTAAAATAACGACTTGGCCCGTCCATCCGGTGATGAACTGAACTCATCTACTTTTAACCGGCACAAAACCTCAAAATACTAATTTTCACATCTGTAGCACTTACAGTTTTTGAGTAGCAGTTATTTTAAAATCAAATAACCCTTTTTCCACTTCACATCTGAGGTCCTGGAAACCAAATTTTAAAAAAATGGCGAAACACGTATATCATTATTTTTAAAGTAGAAACTAAATACTAATTTTACTTTTGTAGCATTTACAGTTTTTGAGTAGCAGTTACTTTAAAAACCAAGTAACCCTATTTTCCAACTCACATTTGAGGTCCGGGAAACCGAATTTTCAAAAAATGGTGAAACACGTATCTTTTTATTTTTTTATATGGATCATATACCAAATTTCAAAATCTCCTCATTTATGGTTTTCAAGATAAACATTGTTTTAGAAAAAAGTTTGTTTTCCAGTTTTTTCCCCTCAGGAGCACAATTTTCAAAAATCCTTTCTTAGTGGATGCTTACGCAATAAAAGTAATATAAGTTCCAAATTTTACGTTCCTAGGATGAGGCGTTTGAGCTCGGCGTTGATTATCAGTCAGTCAGTCAGTCAGTCAGGACATGTTCTTTTATATATATATATATATATATATATATATATATATATATATATATATATATATATATATATATATATATATATATATCTATATATATATATATCTAGCCATCCTTTTTGGGGATGGTCGGTGGCTCAGTTGGTAAGAGCGCTTGCATTTAGGCGAGGCGGTGTTGCCGTAGACACGTGGGTTCTTATATATATATATATATATATATATATATATATATATATATATATATATATATATATATATATATATATATATATATATATATATATATATATATATATATATAAGACTCTACTAGGAATCGAACCCACGTGTCTACGGCAACACCGCTTTGCCTAAATGCAAGCGCTCTTAGCAACTGAACCACCGACCATCACCAAAAAATGATGGCTAGAAGTCTCAGTCATTCGGAGCTACTTAACATTAGACTACGACTATGATAGGCTCAGAACTCCTTACTTCGGCTCGACTCGACAGCTAGTCTGCTGCCAGATAGGTAATTTTTTGCGAAGTGAAACACTGCATATATATAAATATATATTTATATATATATATATATATATATATATATATATATATATATATATATATATATATATATATATATATATATATATATATATATATATATATATATATATACATATATATTATTAAAAGTCACCGCATACTTACACGATACAAGTTTTTGAAGACTTCTTTCAACACTACGAAAATTCTTTCGCACACTTTCAACCGAAAACAGTTCACATCATCTCATTTAATTTAACTAAAACTCACATAATATATTCTTCCCACTGAAGTGTGAACTGAAGATACACATCTGATGTCTTCTGGTAAAATGTTCAATAATTTTGGTCCAATGAGGTAAACACTTGTAGAAAGTATTTTTAATCTGCAGGAGGTAAATGAAAGATACCTGTATGTCTTGTTTGTCTATTCTTTATATCTGATGATAACATAAAATTATCAAAGACAGGGCAATGGATAATATTATTAATGAGCTTAAACATGAAAACCAAGATGCTATAGCAATGAATTTTTCTTGGTGTTAACATATTTAGTGTTTTGATATAATTATCAACATTGTCCGTTCTTCCAAGTCCGTAGAGCAATCTAACAAAACGATTCTGAATTACTGAAAGGGTACGCATAGAAGAAACAGGACTGTTCCCCCAAATAAAATTACAATAAGTAATATGATGGTAGATCAAATAGTTATAAAGATGACATATAATATCATGATTCAAACGATTTCTGAACCTTGATAATAATCCAACCGATTTGCTCATTTTTCTTACAGCATTTATATGATCTGTCCAAGACAGACTTTCCGTAATGGTAACACCAAGAAACTTTGTGAACCCCACTCTAGGCAGTGAAGTTCCACCATATTCAATACGAAATAGAGGAAGAGCATTTAATTTAATTTTTGGTCCAAATATCATGTAGTTTGTTTTGCTGATGTTAATTTTGAGTCGATTGGCAGAGAACCATTGAGAAAATTTCACTAATTCAATGTTCATCACAGCTGTAACTTCATCTATAGAATTTCCAGAATAAAACAAATTGGTGTCATCAGCATATAATATTGTAGAGAGCAGTTTAGAAGTTTCAAATATGTCATTAACAAAGATGTTGAAAAGTAGTGGGCCTAGGATTGAACCTTGTGGAATTCCTATGGATATGCCCCTCAACGCAGAGCTTGTGTCGCCAAGAGAAACTAGTTGACTTCTATCTTTCAAATAGTTAACAAACCATAAATGTGCAGTCCCACGAATACCATAGTGTGAGATCTTATTCAGCAGGATGTCGTTATTGATAGTATCAAAAGCTTTGCTAAGATCAATGAAAACACCCACGGTGAGATGCTTGTTGTTCATTTGCTGTAGTAGTTGCTGGGTGAGATTGATGAGAGCAAGATCAGTGGAACTATTTGCTTTAAATCCAAATTGGTTGCTGTGAATGACGTGGTGCTTGTTGAAAAAAGATGTGATTCTATTGAACATAAGTTTTTCCAGGAGTTTTGAGATTGGAGACAAGAATGATATAGGTCTGTAATTATCAAGGGATTCCTTGTCACTCTTTTTAAAAATTGGAATAACTTTTGATGTTTTTAAGGGCTCGGGAAATATGCCTTTCTTGAATGAAAGATTAAAAATATGACAAAGAGGACTTGATATAGAGTTTATTATCGACTTGAGCAAAAAATTACTTAAATCATCTATTGCAGTACTTCTTGAATTTTTGAAACTATTGACTGTTCTCACTATTTCAGTTTCAGTAATTTCTTTAAGAAAAATTGAATCTGAAACAGGTTTGACCAGGTAATCACTATAATTGTTAGTAGTTATAGATAGAATGGTGTTAGCCGTATTGGTACAATAGATGTGAAATATTCATTGAAGATATTGGATAATAATAATTTGTCTTCATCTAGCTGACCATTGTGAAAAATTCTTTCAATAGATTCAGGACGAGATTTATTTAAGGCTTTCCTGATAATTGTCCAAGTCTTTTTGATGTCATTTTTTGCCTGTTGAAACAATGTGTTGTTGTAGCACATTTGGGCCTCACGTTTGATCGATGTAAACATATTCCTAAATTTTTTGTATTTTTCAGTTGTCGGATGCTTGATTGATTTCACGTAAAGTTTATGTTTGGTTTTGGATGATTTGAGAATTTCTTCCGTGATCCAATCCTGACGTCGTTGTTTACGATCGACAGTATTATAAGCACAGGTTGAGTTTAGCACCCTGGTAAGATGATCCTGGAAAATCCTAAAAGCCTCGTCGGTATCATTGCTGGACAAGATATTGGACCAATCTACTTGCTGAAGCCCGAGAGTCAAAGACAATACATTCATAGGTTTTAAGTTTCTTTTGCAAGCGATAGTTTTATGTAGATTTAACCTGCTTTGGAAAATAGTGAAGATAACTCCGCCTTGCTTTAGCAAGCCAGTCCCAAGCCTAGAGAAAAAAGGAGGGAAAAGTTAAAAGGATCAAATTATGATCCACGACTGGAAGTACTTAGGTGCTTCTGACACAGCCGTTTCAGTCTTAAAACACTTGGTGTAAAGGACTATAAACTATTATAAAAAAAAATAGTGAAGATAGGAAAGTGGTTGGATAAGTCATCCAGCAAGATGCCGCTCACGTTGTTACTATACCTGTTTGTAAAAATGTTATCAATGAGTGTAGCTGAGTGTTTGGTCATTCTAGTAGGTCTAGTTATTGTAGGTAGTAAGTTGTGTTCCAGTAGTGTATTTTCAAAGTTTGTTCTTAATTGTCCACAATCTAGCAAATTGATATTAAAATCTCCTCCAATGTAGATGTCAGTCTTGGGGTTTATTGATGCTAAAAATTCATTTAGATTGCCAAGAAAAACATCCGCATCAGAGTCAAAAGGTCTGTAGATGTTCAATATTTAATTTTTTTACCATTTTGATTTATCATTTTAATTGTCAGCCAGTCAAAAACAGGATTGGCAATACATAAATCATCTCTCACTCTGTAATGTAGGTCATTTCTAAAAAAAATAACCACACCTCCTCCTTTACCATTTATTCTGTTTCTGTATACAAATGAGTATCCAGGGAGAATTATTAATGGAGCAGTATCTTCCGAAAGCTATGTTTCAGTTATCAGCAGCATTGAAACAAAGTTTCTTGTGTTGTAACATAAAATTTCAAGGACTGGAACTTTATGAAACAGACTACGTGAATTTAAATTTAAAATAGCAAATGAGTTATTATGTGAAGTTTCAATTAATTTGGACAATTCTTTGTTATTATAATATTTGGAAGTAATCTTGAGAGATCTAAAAAAGTTGGCATCAGGATCATGAGCTTCAAGAAAAAACTGGTTTTTTTCTTTTTCAAATAAGTCAAAAATATTTCCATCAAAGGAGGGATCTCTGGCAGCTTTTTGTTTTGTTTAAAAGACCATTCACGGACAACGACATAGCGAGGCCAGTTATCAGAGTTGAACATGTTTGTCGTTGCTTCAGATGTAATGCATATTTTGAAAGAAGAGCTCATATCGGTTGGTGAAAAGGTTTCATCTTTGTTCCTTGCTTTATCCACTGAGTCCGTTTTGACATTTTCATCATTGAGTTCCAAGTTAGTGTTAGAGTTGCCAGAGGATTGATTGATTTTGTTCTGATCTGGTATGGTAGCTTGCATACTTTTTAGTAGAAAATCTTCAGGCAGAGTCTCAGTGGGTTCAAACTTAGTTCCTTTAATTTCCAGATTTGTGTTTGCCTTTTTGGTGAGCATGTCAATTTTATCCAATATAATTTTTTCTCTTGCATCTGCCTGCAGTTTTAATGCCTTTAATGCAGAGAAGAGAGCTGATTCTATCATTTGACTCAAAGGGGATCGGTGGGTGATAACAAATGTTCAACTGGTGCAGGTACATTGGTTTACGGCATATAGTGCTGCATCTTTTGCTATTTGCTCAAGATTCTTACTATCCTCAGCTGATAGCATTTTTATCGCTTGTTAAAACCAAAAGATATAACTAACACGTGCAAGGATTTATCTAGTATTGTAATAGGATCAAGCAATAATCACTAGAGCAAAGTATAATGCTAAAAATTATTGTCTTATGTAATAGGATTAGTAATAAAGTACTGAAATAGGATTAAATAAAAAACACTAGAAAAAAGTTATAACGCTAAAAATTATTCTCTTATGTAATAGGATTAGTAATAATGAAACACGTGATAGAGTAAGCAATTAACCACGTGGTTTCGGACAAAAAAAATCTACAAGCCAGCAAAAAAAGTAACTATAATCAAGAGAGAGAAAACTGCTAGTGCAATAAGAAAACAAAAAGCAAATTAACTCGACTTTATCAAATGAAGTCCTCCTGAGAATATAACTTTTAAAGAAAATTATCAAAGAGTTTCTAAGTTGAACTTTTTAAGAAAATTATCAAAATTTTTGAACTACGGAGCCGGCCACCTCCAACGCAATCAACGAATATATATATATATATATATTTATATTTATCATCATCAGGGCGATTATAAACAAACTAAAATGAATAGTAATGTGTAAAAACAAAATGACTCAATTTTAGTAATTTAAAAAATGAGATACAATTTATACAGGATATTGAATTGGTTGAAAAAGAAAAGTAATAAATATATAAAACTACGTACATATTAAATTAATAGGTTAATTTATTTTAAAGGTAAAGGAGAGAGATAAAACTTGATAAACAAATAAAAACACAAAGTTGCACAATAGTTAAAAAGTAAATAAGAAGTTCAAAATAAAAAGTAGAAAGTATAATGTATAAAATATTTAAACATGATTATATTAATGAAGCTTAAAAAGTAAGATATTTTTTCCAAGATAAAAATAAAGTTATTGTAGCTAGTATGTGGTGTTATCTACGTCTAACAGTAACATTTAATGCGAGGTGAGAAAATGAAATCATATCGACGGGTACGGGGACATCATCGCAATCATTCAAACTTTCATTGTTTACGTTCGTACCATATTCTTCGCTATCCACTCCTGTACCCAAGGAGCCGGCAGCACGCATATGGTCGGGAGGGCTGCATGAAACATACGAGTCTACCGAGTCAGACCCGCATACAGATAGGTTAGTGATGTCTTGAACGAAACTATCGTTGAGTTGAACAGGAGGAGGTTCAAGATGTTGAACATGTGGAAGAACGTTGGGTGGATCGAGAGTCGGGTCATTAGACCGATCAAGAGTTTGATCACTTGTTTGGCAGATCCGATGGTCAACAGGTATTTCTCTCTGCGCATCCAACGACAGACGATCGGGTTGACAAGCACATACATGATCAATCGTGTGTTCGATCAGTCCACTAACAGAAATCTGGTTATCGGGCAGAAATGCACATGATGACGGATGAACTCTTCAGTCTATAGCCAGGCAAAACAAGAAGTTCATCGTCAACATTTTCGTGCACATCATTTTCAAAATTTCTGTCCTCTTTGTTCTCTCTGCTAGCCATGTCGTTAAGCATGTCATCAACACGCCTGTGTACGCCTTCAACACTTCCATCTTCTCCATTTCTGCCACTGGCAACATCCTTGAGTGTGACGTCAACGTTTGTGTGTGGAGCGTCAAATGTAATTTTATTTGAAGATACGACGTTGTCATCTGGAGCAATGGTGGCTTTAAAAATCTTGTCGTTGCCTGCTGTTCGTACACGACCATCACAAATCTGCCCAACAAGTAATTTTGACACATTGACATCTACAGCAGCCCCGTAGAGGTGAAGGGTGTGATTGAATCTTTTATCTTGAATGTTCATTGGAGATTTGCATTGGATGATAAGTAGTGCCTCTTTGATTTTAAGTTTTTGTGAATCAGACTCAAAACTAAGTATTTCGGTGTTATCTTGCAACAGTTGACGAGAAGGCTTAATTTTATGATGTTTCAAGAAATGTGAGAATATGTTACCCCCTTGTTCGTGCATAGTTAATCGTCTAGCAAGTGTTGTGCGAGTATGTCCGACGTAAAACTGTGGCACCAGATGGTGACGAGGACAGGAAAACTTGTATACAACGTTAGCTCTCCGTATAAGTGTTTTATCTTGGGCAAGGCTATTAGTGATGACTAAGTCCCTTGATTTTAGATCCTTGTAATAGATATGTAATTTTAGTTTTTGACCTTGATCCATTAGTCGGACATTCTTAAAGACGATATTACGAAGTACCGTTTCATCAATACGATAGTTGTCGTGCATCTGAGAACGGTAATAGAGTTGAATCAAATTATCGGATGAATTAACATGATTTGTAGAGCGTACAGATTTTTTACTGACAAACTTATCAATAACACTATCAACTAATGTATTGGAGAAGTTATTGCTTATTAGAAGAGACTTAATTCTGCCAACTTCAATATGGAAATCTTTTTCATTTTCTGTGATCCGATGTGTTGTTAAAAAGTTCAAAATCACACTAATTTTATATTTCTGAGGGCAAAAGCCTTGACTATTGAGCGTCTCACCGCCATTTGTTGGCTTGCTGTAGACTTGAATAGAGAATTTTTTCTCGGCGTTAGAGACCAATGTGTCAAGGAACGGTAGTTGATTTTCGTCACTTTGTAATTCGTAAGTGAACTTAAGAGGTGGAGATTTTTTAAAAGCTTCTTTCAGTTGTGATAATTCATGAGCATCCTTGCAGAGCACAAATATATCATCAACATATCTTACATAAAGGACAGGTTTATGGATGATTTTATCGAATATATTGTTCTCGAGGTGGCCCATGTAAAAAGCAGCGAAGGTGGGACCAAGAGGAGAACCCATCGCCACACCGTCGACTTGAATATATAGTTGACCACTAGGATGTCTGAAGGGAACCTCGGTGGTGCAAAGTAGAAGAATATCCTTTAATAGATTTTTGTCAAAAACTGGAGGAGCCATAGTGGGATGGTTATAAACGTATTGTAAGATAATGTTTATGGTGTCAGACACTGGAAGACTGGTGAACAAGCTTTCGACATCAAGCGAAGCCATGATACCAGAGTGTTCAGGCACGGCACGAAGAAGGCTGATGAAGTCAACTGATGATGAAAGAGAAAATTGAGTGGGGCAATAAGGAGAAATAATCGAATTGATGGATTTTGCTAGCTGGTGAACAGGCGTAGGGCACTGCGAGATGATGGGTCGAAGAGGGTGTCCAAACTTGTGGATTTTCACGTTACCGTAAATATATCCTGGATTATAGTCACCAACAACATTTCGAAACTTGTAACCTTTAGCATTTAACTGGTTTATGATCGCATTAGCTTTCTTTTTCAACATATCGGTTGGGTTAGACGTTAATTTTTTAAACTTTGAGATATCGGCAAGAATATTGTCAAGGTTTTTAATATAGTCTTCACGGTTTAGCAGCACGTAGGTATTAGACTTATCGGCCTTCCGGATGACTATCTTCGAGTTATTCTTTAGAGACTTGGCTGCTAGACGTAGTTTTTTTGGTAGATATTTGGACGGAGTGTTTCGGTGAGTAAAACTTTCGGCGTTCATCAGAGCTCGTAACTTTTCGTCAAAATGTAGCCGGCCATTTTTAGCGTGATTCATAATGTCGCAGTAGAGTATTTCAAGTTCAGTTTGTTTTATTAATGGATCATAAGTTGACTGGATGTGACAATTTAAACCTAATTGTAGAAACTTTATCTCGTCTGGAGTAGGCTGGTACGAAGAGGTATTAACATAATGTATCACGTCGTTTTTAAGAAGAAATTTTCTACCATATAACTCTGAAGGTTTACGAGCTACAATACTTCTTCTAACGGAATCGTATCTTAAATGAAAAGCAGTGATATGTTTCAACAATTCTTCAGCGAGTTCGTCAGGTATCTCGCCACATGCAACCTTCTTCTCCTTTTCGTACAACGTTTCGACATTCGCCAAACCTTTTTCTGCAGTAGCCAATTCGATTTTGACAGTATTTATTGTACTATCGTTACTATTATTTTTCGCTGAGCTCCTTAATTTATTTTTCACATAGCGAGGAATTAAATTTTCATCTAAACATGCTCTATTAAATACAACTCTCCATTTTAGGTTGACGAATTTTTTGCAAAACACTTCTAGGCTGCGTTTTTTAACTACAAAAAAAACTACGACTATTAATGTTCATCTTTTATTTAAATCGCCAACTGGCCAGTTTCGACATTTTGTCATCATCAGGGCAATTATAAACAAACTAAAATGAATAGTGATGTGTAAAAACAAAAAGACTCAATTTTAGTAATTTAAAAAATGAGATACAATTTATACAGGATATTGAAATGGTTGAAAAAAAGAAGTAATAAATATATAAAACTACGTACATATTAAATTAATAGGTTAATTTATTTTAAAGGTAAAAGATAGAGATAAAACTTGATAAACATATAATAAGACAATGTTGCACAAAAGTTAAAAAGTAAATTAGAAGTTCAAAATAAAAAGTAGAAAGTATAATGTATAAAATATTTAAACATAATTATATTAATGAAGCTTAAAAAGTAAGATATATTTTCCAAGATAAAAATAAAGTTATTGTAGCTAGTATGTGGTGTTATCTACGTCTAACAGTAACATTTAATGCGAGGTGAGAAAATGAAATCATATCGACGGGTACGGGGACATCATCGCAATCATTCAAACTTTCATTGTTTACGTTCGTACCATATTCTTCGCTATCCACTCCTGTACCCAAGGAGCCGGCAGCAGGCATATGGTCGGGAGGGCTGCATGAAACATACGAGTCTACCGAGTCAGACCCGCATACAGATAGGTTAGTGGTGTCTTGAACGAAACTATCGTTGAGTTGAAAGGGAGGAGGTTCAAGATGTTGAACATGTGGAAGAACGTTGGGTGGATCGAGAGTCCGGTCATTAGACCTATCAAGAGTCTGACTCGGTAGACTCGTATGTTTCATGCAGCCCTCCCCGCCATATGCGTGCTGCCGGTTCCTTGGGTACAGGAGTGGATAGCGAAGAATATGGTACGAACGTAAACAATGAAAGTTTGAATGATTGTGATGATGTCCCCGTACACGTTAAAAGAGTTCTGAGATAAAATATTTATACAAAATTCTATTTAAAAAGTTTCTATCCAGAAGTGAATTTGAATTGTCGGGCAGAGCGTAGTTATTTTGACGTTGTCGTAAATTATATCCATGGTCGGCAAACCCAGCTTGAAGAAGACCGCGAAGCACGTGATTCGGACACATTTCGATTTGTTTGAACAGCGCATCATCAGCTGCCTTACACTGTTGCTCAAATGTGCGAATGTCAATCGGGCAAAAGCCAGCACGGATTCCTTCTGTCACGTAGTTTTCGAAACGATCTCGGTCCGCAGCACTGGTGAATCCCCACCAGGCAGGGAAAGCATATGTCAGCCTGGTTTTGATCACCGACCGGAAAACTGCATGAAGAACTGTTTCATTTGCAAAGTTCGTAGGGCAAACAGCGTTCGGGCGGATGTAGATACGACCTCATCGATGTGATGTTGCACTGAGAAATTGTTGGAAAGTGTCACCCCAGTATCTTTATTTTATCAGATCGGGTGATACCAGGAATGCAATGCGGTAGAACATAGGAGCGCCTGGTTCTTGGTTTCCGGAAGACTATTTCAACGGTTTTAGAATTGTTCGGTTTGAGATTATTTTTCATTGCCCAGTCCCCAATTCTGATAAGCTCCTCCTCTCTTGAATCCACCCTGCTAGCTGGGATAATGAGGTACGTATCGTCCGCAAACTTCACCAGAGTGTTCTGCGAAAGAGCTGTTTTCAAGTCTCCCGCGTTGACCACGTATGAAGCTGGACCGATCCCGGATCCCTGGATTACACTTGCTCCAATCTATAGAAATTTTAAAGCTTCTCCATTGTAGACCGTACGATGGGATCGTTGCTCAAAGAAGCTCACCATCCAATTGTAGACAGAGTCCGGTATCTCATATTTATTGAATGGCTATAAATATATATATATATGGCTATATGTATATATATATGTATATATATATATATATATATATATATATATATATATATATATATATATATATATATATATATATATATATATATATATATATATATATATATATATATATATATATATCTTTAAGTTTTATTCTATTTCCTATTTAGTTACTTCAAAAAACAAAGCAAATATAATTTCATTAATAATTAACTAAAGATCTAATAAGTGTTTAGCAACCACAATAGTTAGATTATAATTATTATCATTTAATTAGAATAATAAAGATATAACAATTGGCGACCAGGATGTCAAAGGACCAAGATTCAAACATAGCACAATTGCTTAAGTTTCTAATTGATAAAGAAGCTCGAGAAAAGAAGAGAAACTTGAGAGGGAAGCTCGAGAAAAACAAGAAAAGTTTGAAAAAGAGGCTCGAGAAAAAGAAGAAAAGAGAATTGAAAAAGAAGAAACTGAAAAAAATTCTTCAGTTAATCTCAATGATGCAGGACAATAGATCCGTCGAAGTAAGACCAGACCTCTACAGAAGAATTGAGCAATTTGTTTACAATCCAGATCAAGAACTTACATTCACTGATTGGATTGGGTGATTTGAAGAAGCTGTTTAGTCAGTCGGAGGCTAATCAATGAGCGATTCAGATAAAAGAGCAGCTCTGACCGGGAAGCTTCAACAAGACGAATACACGCTACTTAAGGGTGGTATATTGCCGAGAACCTTCGAGAGTCTAAGCTATGAGGAAACAAAAGGTTGGCTAGGAAAACTGTTTGGTAATACAAAAAAGCATTCATCAAAGACAGTTTGATTTTGAAAACGTCCAAATAAGGGACTCAGAGACTTTATGGGCATTTGGCACAAAGGTGAACAGGCTTTGCAACAAAGCACAATGGAAAAATTTCACAAAAGAAGCCAGTATGTGCTTACATTTTAGATGGGGATTGAAGGATCCGAAATATTTAAACATTAAGCACAAATTACTGCTCAGGGTAGAACAAGAGTGCTCACTGGAAGAGCTTTTTGAAGAATGTGAAAGGATAAAACTGTTACATACAGAACAAATGATGATTTCAGAAACCTTAGTTAGTAAGGTTAATAACTATTCAGAAAGATCACCTAAAAAATCTTCCAGCCAAGAAATCCGGGGTTCACCCGTAAAGAAAAATGTTTGTTTTCGCTGTGGAAAACTGGGACATTTTGCTGCCAACTGCAGAACTGATGATAAAAGTCCCAAAAAACTTTTCAGTAGAAAGAGAAGCCCAAACTTAAAAATGTCCAAGTCTGTCGTATAGACGACACGAAATACGGCAAGTCAAGACAATTCCCAGCAAGCGAACAATTATAGCAGCCAATAGAAAATACACCACGGTGAAATTTTGTGATGTTGAAATTAGGATGGACTCCGGACCCGATGTCACAATCAACAGTACTAAAACTTGGGTGAAGATTGATTCAAGGCTAGATAAGGCAACAACAAAAATTGGTGCTGCAAACAGTACTGAAATTCAAGTACTAAGTGAATTTCAAACCAAATTTTCGTGTGCAGGATTCACATACAATGGACGCTGTTTTGTGGCCAAAAAGACAACACAACTTCTAGGAATTGAATGGATGGATCAACTTTCACCAATGATAAAAGCGTTTGATGCAGTCTGTTGTTCTGTTGCAGAAAAGCCTTCGCAGGAAAAAAACAGTTGAGCTGTTTGGTTACAAACAGAGTTTCCAAATGTTTTCAAAGAAAAATTGGGCCATTGCATAAAAAAGCAAGATTGCTCCTTAAGTAAGAGTCTCAGCCAAAATTTTGCAGACCACTAAAAAAACCTTTTGCTTACGAAGAAATAACCATTAGGGAACTTGAAAGACTAGTCAATGAAGGAGTTCTTAAAAGAGTTGAATACAGTCACTGTTCGGCACCGATTGTGGTTGTTCCAAAGAAAATCGGAACGCTGCGCATCTGTGCTGATTTTAAAACAGGCCTTAACGAGACGCTTGAGATGCACCAACATCCACTTCCAACACCGGATGAAATTTTTTCAAAATTAAACCAAGGAGCATGGTTTACTCAAGTAGTTTTTGCTGATGCATATCTACAGTTGGAAATGGACGCATCGTCAAAAGAGCTCGTTACGATCAACACTCCTAAAGGTCTATATCAGTACCAGAGACTTTCCTTTGGAGTAAAAAGTGCACCAGGTATTTTCCAGGAAACAATGGATAATTTAACTTCAGGTTTAAAACGCTGTGCGGCTTATCTGGACGATGTAATTGTGACCGCACAACATTGGAAGAACACAATATGAATGTTTTTGAACTATTCAAACGGATTTCAGATTTTGGATTTAGAGTCAAGATGGACAAGTGCTCCTTTGCTAAGAAAGAGATTAAATTTTTAGGTCATATTATCAGCAAAGAAGGCCGAAAAGCAGACCCACAAAAAATAACAGCAATTGTAGAAATGCCCCCACCAAAAGACAGAAAACAGTTAAAATCGTTTTGGGTATGGTTAATTACTAGTCTGTTTTTGTACCAAAGATGAGACAAATGAGAGGCCCACTAGATGACTTGGAAAAAAATGAGAAGTTTGATTGGTTAAGAGTACACCAGGAATCTTTCACAAGTCTTAAAAAGGTGTTACAATCAAATTTATTGCTGACGCATTATGATCCCAAAAGAGACATCGTAATAGCTGTTGAAGCATGTGAATACGGAATTGGAGCAGTGATTTCACACCGATTTCTTAATGGAACAGAAAAAGCAGTCGCTCATGCAGGCCGTGCGCTGGCCAAGCAGAAAAGAATTATGGCCAAATAGAAAAAGAAGCTTTAGCCCTAATTTTTGCGGTAAGAAAATTCCATAGATTTGTTTATGGAAGGCGGTTTACGCTATTGACCGATCACAAGCCTTTCTTGTCAGTATTTGGTTCATAGAAAGGAATATCTGCACACGCTGCAAACAGACTGCAGAGATGGGAACTGATACTCTTAGCTTATGATTTTGAGATCGAATATCGACGAACAGCAAATTTTGGTCAAGCTGATGCCTTATGAAGACTTATTGATTCCAAAAAACAACAGAAAATGAGGATTTGATAATAGCAGGTGTAAACGAAGACATCACAATGATACAAGAAGATACGATGAGACAATTACCTGTTAGTAAGAAAGATATTCAAATCATGACAGAAGAAGACTCTGAACTCAGAGAGTTAAGTGAGATTTTGGCCGAAAGTTAAACCTGGATCAAACTGGAATGCATTCCAAAGTAAAACAACTGATTTGACTTTACATGATGGCATTCTATTTATGGGTGTAAGAGCGGTAATTCCAAAAAACTGCAACAGCGTAAATTGAGGTGGCTACATCAGGGTCATCCAGGAATTACGAGAATGAAAATGCTGGCCAGACAGTTGGTGTATTGGCATGGAATCGATAGAGATATTAAAAATATGGTGAAAACCTGTGATGCATGTCAAAAAGCAGCTAAAATGCCTATAAAAAACACGTTGTCACCATGGCCTGAACCATCACAGGCCCGGGAGAGAATTCACATTGATTTTGCGGGACCAATGGAGAATCCAATGTTTCTGGTTGTTGTGGACGCATATTCCAAATGGCCAGAAATAATACAAATAAGTGCGGCTACCTCAACAACGACAATTCGCGAGCTGAACAGAATGTTTGCTCGGTATGGATTTCCCAAGACATTGGTATCAGATAACGGAACACAGTTTACTAATATGGAATTTGAAAGAATTTGTCAGTCAAAATTTATCAGTCATATCCGAATACCTCCTTTTCATCCACAAAGTAATGGTCAAGCAGAAAGATTTGTTGATACTTTCAAAAAAACCATACAAAAGCTAAAAGGTGAAGGAATTACCGAGGAATTGGTGCAAATGTTTTTTGTGTGTTATAGATCTAGACCTTGCCCATCTAGTCCACATCAAAAATTTCCCGCAGAAAAGGTTTTGGGGAGACAAATTAGAACACCACTATCAGACTTACAACTAAGTACTAAAAAAGACGAAAAGTATTCAGAAAAAAAATCTTGCATGAAGAGACAGTTTGACAAATGGAATGGGGCAAAAAAAAGTTGAGATTGACAGAAGGGTTACAAAAAGGCATATAAATCAATTAAGACCAAGGAATTTAGGAATTTAGACATGCCAGTACCTCTGCAAGATAAAAGTGATGGAGAAAAAGCCCCAGTAAGAATTGTGTTCCCAGGAGAGGAAGAGATGTTGAAACCAGACATAAACGCAACCCCTCGGGTTACGGAGAATGATGATGGAGAGAATAGACAAGGAGACCATGTTCCGAGCCGATTGGATAATGAAGTCAATTCGGAGGAGTTGACACACATTCCAACAGGAATAGAACCGGAGGCAAGACCTAAACGTTTATGCAACCCTCCTAAACGGATAGTACTGGACCCCAGTAGAAAATCATATGATTTTCTATAAAGAGAGGGAGGTGTTGGAAGTATGGATTTATAGCCATATTTATTGAATGGCTATAAATATATATATATTTCCTATTTAGTTACTTCATAAAACAAAACAAATATAAATTCATTGCGTCTTAAAACACATGGTGTAAAAGACTATAAACTATAATAAAAAAAAATATATATAATTTCATTAATAATTAACTAAAAATCTAATAAGTTTTTAGCAACCACAATAGTTAGATTATAATTATTATCATTTAATTAGAATAACAAAGATATAACAGTTGGAACATAAGATAAGCCAATAGAACGGCTAAACAGTCGCGCAATTGGTTTCGCAAAAACCGGCGCCCCCAGACGGAGAAACCATGATGAAAAGTTGTCCAGTCCAGTTGCTGTACTCCGGAGGCGGTCAAGGAGATGAAAAACTTGTTCTTCCGTGAATCGATTCATTTCTTTCGTTGAAAGGGAAACAGCTGATTTTCGGAGAGGCGCAACATATTTTCCGTCCGTTGAGATATCAGCATAGTGGGCGTTTAGGGTTGTAGCCGTTACTCCCACGGAAACCACCTCATGCCGACACCTATTCGAGAGTTGCCGAACTTTCTCTCACATCTCCTTTGAGTCCACCCTACCATCGATCAGTCGCAGCCGAGTAGAGTTCTTCTTTATGATGTCGGCACCGATCCTTTTTGCCAATGCACTGGCTTCATCCACTCTTCCCGCTCTCCTGAGCTTGTTTTTCCGTCGTAGGCTCGCTTTGATTGCGGGCGTCAGGTATTCTGGATCATTTGATGTTATTGTCACTGTTTTCTCTGGTTAGAATTTGTTAAGTAGACCAAGTGCAATTTTATAGAATTCCTCGAATTTTTTTTGTGGATCATT
This sequence comes from Erpobdella octoculata, assembly GCA_963978895.1. Classification (NCBI taxonomy): domain Eukaryota; kingdom Metazoa; phylum Annelida; class Clitellata; order Hirudinida; family Erpobdellidae; genus Erpobdella; species Erpobdella octoculata. The sequence continues at coordinate 32,841,931 of OZ022238.1, read as the reverse complement.
GTTTGCGTTTGGATCTGGATTAAAGTCTACATATTGGAGATTTTTTAGAAACAAGGCATTTTGTGAAGGTGATTTCTTCTTGTATGGACACTTAATATTAACTTTGATGGCTGCTATTTGAGATCCAGAATAAGCAATTATAGCACTGTTGTCGCTTTTTGCAACAGATTTTAAAATTGTTGTATTAGAGTAACATGGATTGGAGACCTAAATTCGGTACAGCTTGCTTACTCCTCTTGTTGGCTGAAAAACTATTGAGGTGAGCCCAGTACGTTCAATAACATCTTGCTCCAGTAACTGATTGAAGTCACCAGCAAGTATTATGAGGGCATCTTGGGGAGTGGATGCTATTTCTTCTACTGCCTGCTCAGTGTAATGGAGCATATCTGAAAACGTATAATTGTTTGGAGACGGAGGGTAATATATGACACCAATGAAAATATTACCAACAGTTCTTACCCACAGTACTTCGTACAGACGATTATCACCATGCTGTTTCCATAAGACTGGCTGCAGTGTTGACCGAGCGTAGATTGCCACTCCACCCCCTCTCCTTCCATCCCTGTCTCGCCGGAAGAGCGTGTAGGATATCGAATGCTCCATCCGAGTGTTTGCTCTGCTTCAAGTGAGACTCCGTGATGACTGCGACATCGATCTGGTATCCCGTAAGTTATCCCGTAAGTTCCTAGTTTCGTTGTGTGGCAAATTTAAAGATGTAGTTGGATTAACAGCCATTGCTGCCTTGAACCCTGCTATCTTACGTCATACTTTCGAGATTGTTACAAGCAAGTTGAAGAATTATGTCACTCTGTTAGCTGTTTCCATGGACAGTTTATCAACAAACAGGTGAGTACATTTCCAGCTAGTCCTATAAAAATATTTTTATTTTTAAAGCCTGTGATTTTTTTAATGTCTGATGACTGTGTTTCCAGTTATTGATTAATTTTATTAAAACTGTTTTATATTACAGAGCTTTCTATACCGAACTTTGCGGTGGAAAATTAGAAGTATCCTGTATGTGGAATGGCCAAAAAACTTTTCTTCTCTTCGATCCAACACATAATTTTAAAAACATCAACAACTGGATTAATAAGAAAAAAATTTTGTTGCCTGTTCGTACTGATGTTGATGATGGCGAAATTCCAATGTTAACTGCTAACTTTCATCATGATAATGAATTACACTACTGCAGACTTGCTTACGCTTAGGTCTGGCTTCTCTCCAATCGATCGAAAATTACATCAAATACTATTCGAACTGCAGTTGTGGACTCCTAAACGATTTCGGTTTCATGCTACAAATGTGGTGCGTGCTTTATGCAACTGACACACACATGGATCAAAGATAAAACAACAGTGTACCCAGAAGCTCACCAAAACAAAAGTTATAGAATCTGACTCAATCGTTTTCGGGTTTGTAAATAGACGTTCAATCGTCAACAAGGGACCGTTGATCATCGACCTCATTGAGTCACAGGCGCAGCCACTGGACATGCTAGCAGTATGTGAAACGTGGCTAGTTAACGACGATCCGGATGCTGTCAATCTGGACTGCCTTCCTGATGGTTTTCGGGTCATCCACCGCCCGCAACCAAAGAGGGTAATTTCGAGATCTTGCAAGGAAGATCTGGTCTCTCGCTTCAGTGATCAAGAAAATTCTGTGGAGCACACAAAAGTCATTGAACTGCTAGATCAGGGTGGATTATCTGAGCCTACTGAATACTGCTTAGCTGTGTGCTCTGCAGCATTTCTTTATTTCCACGACATGCGTTTGAAAGAAGATTTTTGGAAGTTTATGGCATGTTCTTCCTCGAGTCAGCACGCCGTGTTTGAAGCAGCAGTAATGAACAAAATGACCTGTTTTAGGCCTGAACTTGTGAACCACCATTGTGCTCAGGGACACCGAACTGCAAACCTCCTGGTTCGCCGTTTATTTAATTGCATGTGCAAAAATCTAGTTAAGCGAGTTAACCATGCTGATTGTGCATCGACATCAACACCTACTCAGCGAAAAATTAGAAAGATTCAGAGTATGAGCTCAAAGTAAACAGTCGTTTGAATGTAATGGTATACTTGTGATTGTGTGCTTGTGAATGTGTGCATTTTTGTCTAGCCATTATTTAATAAATGAAGATACATAATAAAAGTTATGCAGTAAACCGAGTTTTGTCTAACTTGAATAAATTGCTATTGGTATTTCAACCTACCGATTTAAAAGAAACACATTTCACTGAAGCTAAAAAGTGTCAAGGTCGCATCAGAAAGCACAGACGCATTACGCTATTGCACGTATTAAGCTGTATTGAGCGTTGACTTGCTAATATTTTTATAAATCTAGCATAAAAATATAAAATTAAACAGTGCATATTCATTATTGCTTCTAGTTATGGTTATAAGCACGAATTTGTGAAAATATTGCGTCGGCTCATAGACTTACAATAAAAAAAAAAAACTCCTTACTTCGGCTCGACTCGACAGCTAGTCTGCTGCCAGATAGGTAATTTTTTGCGAAGTGAAACACTGCGTTGAAATGTTTCAAGAGCCTACAAATAGGATTACCTATCTGGCAGCAAACTAGCTGTTGAGTCGAGCCGAAGTAAAGAGTTCTGAGCCTATCATAGTCGTAGTCTAATGTTAAGTAGCTCCGAAAGACTGAGACTTCTAGCCATCATTTTTTGGTGATGGTCGGTGGCTCAGTTGGTAAGAGCGCTTGCATTTAGGCGAGGCGGTGTAGCCGAAGACACGTGGGTTCGATTCCTAGTAGAGTCTTATAAATATTTGCGTTACTTGTGGTGACAGTTAGTCATCCTATTTGTAGGCTCTTGAAACATTTCAACGCAGTGTTTCACTTCGCAAAAAAATTACCTATCTGGCAACAGACTAGTTGTCGAGTCGAGCCGAAGTAAGGAGTTCCGAGCCTATCATAGTCGTAGTCTAATGTTAAGTAGCTCCGAAAGACTGAGACTTCTAGCCATCATTTTTTGGTGATGGTCGGTGGCTCAGTTGGTAAGAGCGCTTGCATTTAGGTGAGGCGGTGTTGCCGAAGACACGTGGGTTCGATTCCTAGTAGAGTCTTATATTAATATATATATATATATATATATATATATATATATATATATATATATATACATACATATATATATATATATATATATATATATATATATATATATATATATATATATATATATATATATATATATATATATATATATATATATATATATATATATATATATATATATATATATATACATACATATATATATATATATATATATATATATATATATATATATATATATATATATATATATATATATATATATATATATATATATATATATGTATATATCTCCCTTTGTCACACCTCGTCTCTCGCTCTCAGATTTATCTGTACTCCGTACTAGGAATTCGGCAACCAAAACTACAGGTGTTTCCCATTACAGTTACGACCATCCTTGTGACCAGTATGACAACGGTTCCATTTCTCGTCGAGTTTTCTCTCCTCTGTCTGCCAACGCAATAGACGCTGCCAACGCAATAGACCCTACCAACTGTATCGATGTTTCAAATGCAACCGAACTGTGCCCTGCCGACATGCAAAGGACCCCGCTATTCACTGTTCTCCCGCATTCTCCTTTTGTCACACCTCGCCTCTCCTTTTCTGATTTTTCTGAACTCCGTACTAGGAGTTCGCCAACCAAGACTACAAATGTATCTTATCACAGTTATGATCATCCTTGCGACCAATACGACAACGGCCCAGTTTGTGGTCCTGTTTCCTTTCCTCCATCTACCAACCATATTGAAGCGTTGGACGCTGTCGAACAGTGCTCCACTGGTTTTTCAGCAATGAGCCAACCTCCTCGAGGCCTCGAGACTGCTGACCTGCGTGATGGTGATGGGACCGGTGCGATGTGACCGCCTTTGATCGATAACTGCAATATTACTATACGTAGACGTTGATCATTTACAACTTTTAATTAAACTCTCAATTTTATCGATATCCTATTGTCTTTGAATTGTAGCTTTATATTCTTATTTTATTATTTTACCTCCTTGCTTTTATTAGTAATTTTCTTTTAATAGTTATATTTTACTACTTAATTTGGTTGTATAGTTTAGCACATGTAATTTTTTATTTTTTCTTATTTTTTGTTTATTTATTTACTCTGAGGCAAAAAATTTGGTTGTTTCTTAGCGGTTTTCATATTTTGCTTTTACTCTTCTTTGTACTTTGACCTCGATTGATGTGTAAACATATCTGATATGTCTCGCCACACAACTTTATATATTTTCGTTGTAGCTGTAATTTTAAATTATTTTTATGAGTTCTGATGATGGCTAATAAAGCCGAAACCTGCAGGTCGACTCATGACCAAAACATTAATAAAATATATACCAGTTGGTTCAAAAGTGTCTTGGTGTTTCCGATTTTCGAAAAGTTTCACGTTTGATAGAAAAAGTTTGTAATAAGAAATGGGCCATAGTCTTTAATAAAGCGTGTCTGAAAGAACAGCTTGTTCCTATTTATTTGAAATATATATATATATATATATATATATATATATATATACTTAATGAATATATATATACATAATGAACCATAGATGCTGGTAGCTAACGCTTTAACCGAAAAACCTTCGTGTGAAACAAATGCGTTGACTGTTAATCATGCTTCTCCCCATTGTTACAATACAGATGGGATTGAGCATACGCATCGGGTTATGTTCGTTGATCAGCTTCCCAGTTGTTTTGATTCTGACGAACAGTTCTTCGATTCACTGGATCGATCATATGACATTCCTTCACTGACTTTAGAAACAGATGTTGATGTTGGTATTCCCACTATCGATGTACTTTCTAAAATTACACAATGCGTACAATGTACAACGCGAAAACAATCTCAGCGATGGAAAGGAAAATACTGGTGTACTTCCCAACACAGATGTTGCACATACGATTACTGATAATGGACATCACTATTTATCTGGCTATAAAACCGAAAAGCAGATTGTCCATTCGTTAAGTGTCGTTCAACATAACAATCAGAAACTGGATTGCCATGTAAATTCACAAAATGTTGTACATAGCCTTGAGTTGAGTGATCGGGCTCAAGGCCAGCTGTTGGATCTGTTTGACGAACCGACTGCTGGTTTATTAACTGGTCAATCTCACTCTTCTTCTAATGATTCTACACTCCTTTGCCCTGATGGTTGCTTAGACAATCTCTGTGGTGACCCGTTCATCCGCAAGTCTGATTCTTCGGTACTTCTTTGCTCTACTTGTCTCTCGTGCAATGTAGGAGGCGTGGAATGTTTGTCGGTTAAAGAGGATGATCCACTTACGTTATCCCGCAATTAAACTTCCACATCAGTGGATATTTATTTATTGAAAAAATGCCAGAAAAGCTGGTAAGCCACTAACACTAGCATGAAAAAAACAATAAAAAAATCACAGACATCTTTAGTCATGGACACAAGAAACAGAAACCATCAAGATGTGACAAAAAAAACCACCTAGATATTACAGAATAGCAGAAAAGTAAAAAAATAACTCTAGCTGTAGTATAAGAAAGTGTCCAAATTAACTGATTTTAATGATAATTTAAATAAAGAAACGCTGGGAGAGAGTTCCAAACCACAACTATTCTGTTAGTGTAGAAATATTTTACAGCATCACATGTGAATTTATTTAATCTTAAATTATAACTATGACCCCGCGTTGATATTATATTAATAGGAGCAAATGACAATGACATAGAAGTATTAACTAAATGGTTTATTAATTTATAACAGAAAACTAGATCAGCAATTAAACGGCGTTTTTCCAAATATTGAAGATCAAGAAATTGAAGACGATCTTTATAGGAAAGACCAGAGACCAAAGGGATAAACCTGGTGAATGTTTTCTGAACCCTTTCAATTCTATCAACTAGGTATCTACAATGAGGGTTCCAAACCTGAGATCCATATTCCAGTATAGGTCTGACGAAAGTACAAAATGCCAGTTTGAGTATTCTCCAATCAGTGGAAACGAGTGAAATTCTTAGGAGACGATTTGCAGCAGCTTTATGGGTAATAATATTAACATGATCCTCGTATTTCAGACGTGAATCTACCTCAACACCAAGATCACGAATTGTTCGAACAGAATCCAATGTATGGTCGTTAATAGTGTACATGTTGGAGGATGGTGCTGTTCTTCTGTCATTGACTGTGAATACCAGACATTTTTGAGCCGCCAGTTTCAGTTGCCATCTTTCACTCCATCCAGAAACAAGATCAAGAGCATTCTGAAGGCTCACAGTTGAGGACCCAAAAGATGGATAAGACATACAATATATTTTAACATCATCAGCAAACAATTTGCAAGTTATATCTGGACTTGTAAATATTTTTGGCAAGTCATTGATGAATAAAAGAAACAATGTAAGCCCCAGCACACTCCCTTGAGGAACACCACTGATCACTGAAATATTTTCGGATTGGAAATTTCCCACCTCAACTCGTTGAAATCTAGAGTCTTTTTTTCAGTAAGCCAGCTCAGTAGGTCCCCCTTAACTCCATAGGCCTTTACTTTCTGCAGGAGTTTGAGATGAGATACGGAATCAAATGCTTTTTTGAAATCCAAGTACATGACATCTAGCAACTGTCTTGTTTGTATCACCTCACTCCACCGGTCAGCACATTCAAGGATGTTAGTAATTGTCGAACAGCCAGGAGTAAATCCGTGTTGACTTCTATTAATTAAATTATTTTTCAAAAGACGTTGCATAAGAGATTGATTGATGATTCGCTCCATTGCTCGGCAGCTTGTAGAAGTGATAGAGATAAGTCTGTAATTCTCAGAAACTGACGTCGGATCTTTTTTGTGAATAGGAATAACTATCGCAATTTTCCATTCCTGTGGCAACTTCCGCTTTCGAAACTACATCTCAAAAACGTGAGAAAGAGGTAGAGCTAATGATGCAGCACAATTCTTTAAAAATATATTAGGAATGCCGTCACATCCTGAAGACAAAGATGGCTCAAGGCGAGACAAGGCGTCGAAAACAACCTCAGGCGAGAAGTTGATGTCATGCAACTCGGCCGATGTCTGAGAAGGAAAATCATGAGTTTGACCCTCATCCAAAGTAAACACGGATGAAAAATAACGATTGAAGGTATCAGCAATAGCTCCCTGATCTCGTGTAATGGTTCCATCTGCTAGCAATATCTCATCAATACCTGTTCGAGAATAGATTTTTCTACCAATATAACGATAGAGGCTTCCAATTTTCTTGCTTTTCATTAAACTTAGTTCAACATTGGAATAAAAGCATCGTATTTCTTTGCGATATTTTTTCATAATTTCATTATAACTTGACCTGTCTTCTTCAGAGCCGGTTGATTTCCATTTCTTCCACTTTTTAGCTTTTAACGTTTGCATTCTGATAATGAACATGAGATGTTTATGAGAAACGAATTATCTCGCCAATGTAGCCTCGAAAAACCTTCCAGCAGGCCTCCACAGAGAAGCAGTGTTGAAATATAGAATTCCAGTTAATGTGTTGCAAACATTCATTTATTACGGAATAGTCGGCTTTTTTGAATCCATATCTGTACGACAGCCGTGTTGATTCCGCAGCATTTGAACGAGACATATTCGGTTGGAAACTAACAACGCAATGATCGCTATTAGAAATTGGGCAGCTCGTGGTGATTGAAGAAATCATCTGCGAATCACTGGAGAAAACAAGATCTAGAATATTTTGCCCGCGTTTGGGGACATTGACAAATTGGTGAAGTCCCAGTTCATTAACTAAATCGAGAAAGAAACTGTACACACCACAGGATGGGGCAGAAAATAAATTCCAGTTAAAATCTGGAAGGTTAAAATCACCCATCAAACAGATCGCCGTCTTGTTATGGCATAGAAAGCGAAGACAATCAACTCTATTTTGGTCATATTCAAGGGCTTTGTTGTCATAGCCTCCATATCTATAGTATCCAATTATTCTCCAAGCTGTTTGTCCAAAAATAACATCAATACAAATCAGTTCAATGTGGGAGTACTTTGGGGGAACATCAACCAGTCGATAACCAATGCAATCTCTAAGAAGAATCATGACCCCACCACTTCGAGATAAACGATCTTTTCTTATAATATTGTAACCTGGTGAGCAGATCATAGCATCCGGAATGTCTTTGTGAAGCCATGTTTCAATCAAACAAATCAGGTTTTTCCAAATGATGAAACAGAGAAAATTCGTGTAATTTATTTAAACAACTTCTGATATTGGTCAACATCCACTTTCTTTCAGATCTTTCCAGTTGTCCAAAATTAGTCGAGTTCCGAACCCTCTCATTTCTTAAACATGGCTTAACCATAAATTTTGTTTCTTGTAGGCCAGCACCCGGAACTTTCCAGGCTGACCACGTATACGGAAGATCCATCTATTTATATCTTCTTTACCGCCAATTTCCTTTTTTTTCTTTGCCAACAGTTCTCTGCAGACCCGTCTATCTTCATCTGAGAGATCATTGTTAAGTATGACACCTCTTATTGTCTCACTTTATCTCAACTTTGACGCGTTTTCCATTATTATATTCTTAACTGATAAATTTTCTAACTTGATTAGTACTGGTCTAGGCCTTGCAGAACCATCGCGTTTTCCAAGTCTGTAGACATCAATGATCTCTTTTTCTAGCTTAAATCAGAAATTTTTTCTAACATTTTCATTACATCATTTTTGTCACCAGTTCTAGAAGTGGACTCGGCCTCCTGCATATTGAAGATTATAATGTTATTTCTTCGACGTTGTCTGTCAGTAGCTATATCAAATCTTGCTCCTGTGACCTCCACCGAGCGTTGTACACTTTTAACATCTGTTGACAGTGATTTAACCCCACTTCCAAAAAGCTCTGACCATTTTTTTCAGTGTTCTGTGTCTCTTCAATTTTGTTTATCGATTCTCTTCCAAAACTTTCCAAGCTAGTTTTCAGATCATCAATCTTCTCTTTCTGTTCAAGTAATAACTTCCCGTTGTTCTCCAAAATGGACTTATATTGTCTCATTTCTTTTAACGACTCTTTAATTTCAACAACCTCAACTGCAAGTGGTCGACTATCTACAGTTGTAAGGAGACTTTTAATTTTCTCTTCATTACTTTTCGTGCAGGCTTCGCACAGGTGTAAACCCAAAATATCGTTCAACGATGTCTTCGTTTCACCTCTTGTTCGTCCAACAGGCATGGTTTACGAAACAATTAAAAATAACTTTACAGCTTATACGAATATAAACAAATTACGTATTTTTCTATAAATTTCTCTTTGTAATATATAAGTTATTTGATGAACTTAGAAGCGGCCTCGGAGAAGCGGGTGTTGTAATGATTGCATTTTCTCAACTTGCCTCTAATGTAACTGTTAGACATAGATAATAATAGAATAACATATCATTTGTATGTTTACCAACTACATATTTGCTTTTACTTTAATTCACAACATTATTTTTTGTCCTATGCCATCTAGCCTATTTTCAACACTTTAATGGCATGCTTGGTCGTGTCTATTTCATTAGACCAATAGTAATTTGCAACATGTGTTTATTTTATATCACAATTTTTAGAAAATATGTATCCATTACCTGCTTTTATATTATTTTATTAATACCATAACTCTTAAAGTTTATTTTTATCTCTGAACTCTATTTAGATAAATAATTAATTGTAGTTTTTCTCCGTTTGTATATTGAACTTACTCCATATTAATTTGTAACTACTATTTTATTCAAATATTTCCTTACTTTTTTAATAATTTTACTTATTTTCTACACGGTTCCTTTTAAACTTTGTCAGTACTTGGGTTAACATTTAAGACGTTGCTTACTTTATTTTAATTGTCCTGAAGATGACAACTTGTCGAAACTGGCCAATTGACAATAAAGTTAAAAAACGATGTCCCAAATTAGTAGTTCTGGTGATTTTAAATTAAAAAAGCGTCGTCTGGAAAACTTGTGTAAGAAAGTCGTTTACCTAAAATTTACTAAATATTATTTAAGAGCGCGTGTATCAACGAAAATTTAACTCCTCGCTACGTAAACATATATATATATATATATATATATATATATATATAGATATATATATATATATATATATATATATATATATATATATATATTTACAGTATTTCGGCACTAAATGTTCATTTAAACATGCTCTGTTGAAATATACACGCCATTTAGAAGACACGGTTTTGTCAATTAAACGCTTAAAATATTTTAAGTGAGAGAAAACACTTTTACTAAATCTAAAATCAAACGTTTTATTAACAACCAACTTGCAAGTTTCAGCCATTGCGGCCATCGTCAGGGTTGTTTTGATTGTCTTAATGTAACTAAAAGTTAATACATACAGTACATAATAATAATTAAAATCGGGACGATGAACGTTAAATTAAGCAGAAAATAATTAATAAAATAATAATAAAAATAAAATAATAATAATAAAATCAAAATAAAAATACTTTAAAAATTATATTAATTTAAATCGAGAGATAATAATTTAAATTTATAAAATTCATCAAAAGTTTTAAGAAATGTGAAACAGACAAAGAAGCTTATGTATCATATCAAAACAATGTCATCTCCTCCGTCTAATTGTAATATTAATGTTATCAGTTAAGTGAGACAAGCTCAACGGACCAGATATCCCCTCTGAAACACACGTACCATCAACAGACACTCCAGAAAATCCGTCATCCACCTGAGAAATCTCTGCACAACCCTTTATCCGGTGCATTCGGACGGAATAATGGCAACCGGATAAACAACCATCATAAAACTCAAC
>OZ022238.1:32803592-32826092 GCA_963978895.1 Erpobdella octoculata | reverse complement strand
CGTATCGCCGGTTTTACTCTACAGAATCTGCACTACTCAAAGTAGTGAATGATCTGGCAGTTGCTACTGATAGTGGCAAGGTGTCGCTACTGAGTCTCTTAGATCTGAGTGCCGCATTTGATACTGTTGACCATGGAATCCTTATTGAGAGACTTGAAAAAACTCATGGCATCTGTGGAGTTGTCTTAAAATGGATTATTTCATATTTAACTAACCGCACGCAACGGGTTAGTGTGGGTGGGAACTTGTCATTGTCCGTGTCGCTTAGTAGTGGAGTACCCCAGGGATCAGTCTTGGGCTCACTACTCTTTCTATTGTACACCACTGATTTACTTGAAATTATTCATCGTTCTGGACTCGAGGGACACTGCTATGCCGACGACACCCAAACATATGTTCACTGCTCTGTTGATGATGCGGAGAATGTTCACCTTCGCTTATTGCCCTGCATAGAGAACATTGAACAGTGGATGGCTTCTAATCGTCTAAAACTGAATGGCGATAAGACTGAATTAATCTGGATAGGTGCAAGATCAAAGTTGCAACAGAGTAAAGCAAAAGCCTTGTTAGTTGCTGGGGCTTTGGTTGCCCCCACAGAAGTTGTTCGAAACCTAGGTGTTTATGTCGATTCTGAGCTTTCCATGAAAGATCATATATCTAAACTGTCAAAAACCTGTTTTTTCCAACTACGACAACTTAGAACCATACGAAGGTCTCTGACAAGTGAAGCAACACGTCTCCTGCTGCATTCGTTTGTTGTAAGTAGACTTGACTACTGCAACTCTCTATTTACAGGCTTACCTCTTAGTGCTGTTGGAAAGATTCAACGTATTCAAAATGCAGCTGCTCGTCTTTTTGGTGGACTAAAGAAACATGATCATGTGACTGCAATAATGAAAACTGAACTCCGGTGGCTGCGTATCTCTGAGCGAATTACATTCAAAATTGGTACTTTAGTCTACAAGGCGCTCCATGGCGAAGCCCCCTCATATTTGCAAGAGCTGTGTGTCACTGTGTCTGATAAAAATTCTTACTTATCTCGTCACAGATCTGCTAGTCGTGGTGATCTAGTTGTTCCCATAACTCGAACAAAAACTTACGGCAGTCGAGCCTTCAGTATAGCAGGACCGGCATTATGGAACATGTTGCCTGCCAGCATCCGAGAAGCCACTACATTGAGTTTATTCAAGGCCGAGCTAAAGACATTTCTGTTTGCGAAATCCTATCCAAATTGATGATCAGAGAGAAATTATTTCATTTTTCCTGACATGCTGATTTTTATGTTTTATATTATTTTTTGTTGTTTTATTTTTATTGTTTTGTTTTGTTGATTTTATTGTAAAAGGAGCCCTGAGGTGTTACACAAAAGGGCGCTTGAAATCCAAATAAACTTAAACTTAAACTTATATATATATATATATATATATATATATATATATATATATATATATATATATATATATATATATATATATTGTTACGATATCACCAAATCGTATACCGGGCTCAATAGAATGGTTTTGCAGTTTATTGGAAAATAAAATAATAAATGAACCTTTGCTAAGGCTATTTATACCTTCAAATCTCTTAATAAAAATAAATAATTAATGTCCCTAATAAATATTCTGAATCCGTTAAGGTTTATCAATAGGAAGTTGATCATCAAACCAGTGATTTTACATTATTACCCCTTTCTTAATTCTGTTCGTCCCGAACAGCATAGTCGCTTTTGAGAAATGCGACTCGGCCACGAACACCAAAATACCTTGATCTTTACTTGTGGCTTTGACCGCAATTCGCAAACAACATGGTCAAGTCCCTTGACCGTTTGATGCAGTTTATTCCAGTCCTTCTTTGGCTCATCAACAGAGTCTTTCTTTGGTTCATCGTCGCTCTATCTGCACGGTTCATCACAGCCTTTTTTGCATGCCTCGTCCTGAACATCTTTGCACGGTTTATCGGAACTGTTTGCTTTTTCTTCTTCCTTCACATCTTTTAGATATTTCTCAAGAAAATCTTCATAAGGTTTTTCGAAAACACCTTCCATCAATCCATTAAATCCCTTCATCAGACTGTTATTTGATTTTAAAATGACTCTTAGTTTATCTGATCTAGAATCCTCTGTGGATTCATCTGATTTAGAACCCTCGGTAACGTTCTCTGTTCTTGGCTCATCTTCTTCAGAATTATTGCTTGCTGCATTGCTATTGTTGTTTTGGAGAAGTTCATCGCCGTCATGTTTGTTTTCTTCCAAGCTACAATCGAACGTTTTCATTTCACATTCCAACTCGGCTCTTTCGTCGGTGTCAACTTTCGTATCGTCCAGCGGATCTTTCTTCAAATTATCGCCATCGTCTCTCAAATCAGTGTCTTCTTTTTTTGTCAAGTTAACTTTGATGTATTTTTCCATTGGAGTTTCGTCCGTTTCTAAATCCTCCGTTGCTTCATCCGAGTCAGATTCGTCACTAAAATCTGACCCTGAATATTTGGTGCCGTTGTCTGTTATGGAGGCTTCCGTTTTAAAACCGTCGCTGTATGGGTAAAAGCCATAGTTGTTATTGCCATTATTATAATCATCATCGTCACTTTCATCCTCATCATTTTGCATTTCGTATTCAACATTCTTCTCATCTTCTTTAGTTTTGTTTTCGACGTCCAAACCGACTGTATCACTGACACCATCTTTGCATGGTTCGTCTTGAGCACCCTTGCAAGGTTCATTATCATGACCGTCTTTGACAGGCACATCATCATGACCGTCTTTGACAGGCTCATCATCATGACCATCTTTGCATGGTTCATCTTGAACATCTTTGCATGGTTCATCTTGAACATCTTTGCATGGTTCATCTTGAACATCTTTGCATGGTTCATCTTGAACATATTTGCATGGTTCATCTTGAACATCTTTGCATGGTTCATCTTGAACATCTTTGCATGGTTCATCTTGAACATCTTTGCATGGTTCATCTTGAACATCTTTGCATGGTTCATCTTGGACATCTTTGCATGGTTCATCTTGAACATCTTTGCATGGTTCATCTTGAACATCTTTGCATGGTTCATCTTGAACATCTTTGCATGGTTCATCTTGAACATCTTTGCATGGTTCATCTTGAACATCTTTGCATGGTTCATCTTGAACATCTTTGCATGGTTCATCTTGAACATCTTTGCATGGTTCATCTTGAACATCTTTGCATGGTTCATCTTGAACATCTTTGCATGGTTCATCTTGAACATCTTTGCATGGTTCATCTTGAACATCTTTGCATGGTTCATCTTGAACATCTTTGCATGGTTCATCTTGAACATCTTTGCATGGTTCATCTTGAACATCTTTGCATGGTTCATCTTGAACATCTTTGCATGGTTCATCTTGAACATCTTTGCATGGTTCATCTTGAACATCTTTGCATGGTTCATCTTGAACATCTTTGCATGGTTCATCTTGAACATCTTTGCATGGTTCATCTTGAACATCTTTGCATGGTTCATCTTGAACATCTTTGCATGGTTCATCTTGCAGCACATCTTTGCAAGGCTCATCACCATGACCATCTTTGCATGGTTCGTCTTGTACATTCTTGCATGGTTCATCTTGACCGTCTTTTTTGTTTCCGCAATTGTTTGTGTCACCATTGAAGAGTTCAAGAAATTTCTTCCATTCTTGCTGTGCTGCTCTGTTTTCCTCCGCCATTTTATTCAGCGCCTTCAACAATTCATCTTCTGCTTCGAACTCATACTCTTCCGGATCAAACCCATTGTTCTCAAATGACGTCCGGAGGCGGTCTACGAGCTCAGACTTTCTTCCTTTATCACTGAGCTCTCGTTTTCTAAGTTCCCGCCTCAACTCGAGTATCAAGAGCTCATCCAATGTTTTCAAAACCATTCTTGTATCCCACTTCTGATCACCAATGTTACGATATCACCAAATCGTATACCGGGCTCAATAGAATGGTTTTGCAGTTTTTTGGAAAATAATAAATGAAGCTTTGCTAAGGCTATTTATACCTTCAAATCTCTTAATAATAATAAATAATTAATGTCCCTAATAAATATTCTGAATCCGTTAAGGTTTATCAATAGGAAGTTGATCATCAAACCAGTGATTTTACATTAATACATATATATATATATATATATATATATATATATATATATATATATATATATATATATATATATATATATATATATATATATATATATATATATATATATATATATATATATATATATATATATATATATATATATATATATATATATATATATATATATATTCATTTTTTATACATTCTTTCAACACTACGAACATTCTTTCGCACACTTTCAACCGAAACTGTTCGCTATTCATCATTTTATTTAATTTGCCGACGCGTTTCGGAGTGCCTTTACTCCATTTTCAAGGCTCATTGTAAACAAAATCTGCAAAGAACTTAAAGTCATATAATGAAAAGAAAATATGGACAGAACTAAAAGTCACATAATATATTCTTCCCACTCTATACATACCCGTTTCTAACTATAACACTTTGGTTTTACACATTACGAAATAGGATCTACATTCAACTCAAAACAAGTCAGCGAAACAGGACCACAGACATCAAACAACCACTGCTCATTCATACTTTTAATCATCTGTAGGTCTATTTCTTTCGTCGTCTTTCAGTGATGTAAATATTGTCCACCAAGTGAGAAAACCGTAGTGCGGACTGGTCTCTTCATCAGCTCTGACAACAGCAATCTTTACTTCTTCTATTTCTTCTGAAACCGTGAGTTCAACTCTGACTATTGGAAGAATGGACTTGTCAACTTTCTTGCTACAATGTCCTGTGAAAGAGGATTTTCTTCTTGTAACATCCGGAAAACATTGATACGATTGTCATCAACTACTTTATTTGTTGTATTCATTTCTTCGCCACGATTCTTCCTTGTCCATAACTCGTACAAAGTAAGGACGTGAGGAAATTTATCAAACTGCTTGTTGATTTCTGGCCTCCGTTGTAAGATTAGTAGAGCCTCTTTGATTTTCAACTGTTTGACGTCCTTCTCTCTAGTAATAACACGTATATTGTCAACGAGAATATAACGTTTCAAAGCGCGGCCGTTAGTAATATTAAAATGTGGCAAGATACTACCGTTTTGCAAATGCATGGTAAGGCGTCTCGACAAAGTAGTCGTTGTGGATCCGATGTATTTATCCACCTTACAATGTGGAATTGGACATTTAAATTCATATACCAGATGATTTGACTGCAATTTGTTTTTAGTTGGAGAGCAATTGTTTCGGATTACTAAGTTTTGGGTTTTTTTTATTTCTGTAGTAAATATTTATATTAACTGGAAAATTTGTTGTGGAAGTTACTTTGGTGGCCAATATTCTTTTAAGAACTTTCTCATCAACTTTGTAGCGTGTATGCATTTGCTCACAATAATATAATAAAATGGATGTAGGAATTTGAGTTTCATTTTTATTAATAGTTGTGGATTTCAAAATGTTGTTAACAAATCAGTAAATAAAGTGTCGAGCCCGAAGACTCTAATTTGACACGGTGAATGCGTGTGAGTGTGTGTGCGAGTGCAGTACCGTGCCTCTCTTTGTGCACGGTTGCAGGCAACGACGGCTGTGTTGTGTAGAGTCATGGATATCTGGATATAACACTTAGATATATCTAATTATATCTAGTTATATCTAGATTTCCATGGTTGAGGTAAACAAACGTGCCATTGAGAAGAAAATGGGTGAAAGTACGTACTCGGTTAGGTGCGTTTGTGATTGTTTGTATGTAGAACTAGTGTGCCACCAGTCAGATCTAGTCAACAAAACACAATGTAATCATCATTCGGTAATTACGCATAAAATTGATTCAATTCACAAAAAATTATGCTTTGTTTAATACTCGAAATCGGTACTCGGTATCAGCAAATAAAGCCCTTAATACTCGGTTAAATTTTTTTTTTTCCTCAAGACGTTTATTCACAGAAAAAACCAAAAATCAGAACAGAAATAATATCAACCTAAAAAAGTAAATCATGTAGGACATTTGAAAGGGATATTAATCCCGCTAGAGAAACATCCTATACAAATTACAATAAAACCTATTTACACGGTAAAAAGTCACAAAAGCGTATAGACGCAACCAGCTGCTTAACCGCTCTCTTGAAGACATCAAAGCCCAGAGCCCTGTAGTCCGAAGGCAGGAAGTTCCAAAACTGGGGACCAAAAAATCCTATTGAATACATTTTTAGAGTTGTATGAATCACATTAGATCGATAATGATTAGTAGATCTAGTATCATAAGAATGAACCGAAGATGTCAGTGAAAAAGAATTTGGTAAGGTATAAGGAAGTAAGTTATTATGATATCTATACATAAATAAAAGTGATTGATAAATGCAAATCTGATTAATTGTTTAAATATTGGTAGCATTAGGTTCCACCGGGAAAGAAAAGGGATGACAAAATATGATTTTTAAAACTCGATTTTGAAGAATAGCCAGAGATGAAGTTCGACATTTATAATTAGTACACCATATGAAGTGGCAATATATTAGGTATGGATAAATCAGTGAATAATACAACAGCAAAAGAATTTTAGAGGGGACGAACCATGAGATTTTGTAAAGTACACCAATATTCTTTGAAATTTTCATAGAAATGTATCGTATGTGATCATTCCAAGTAATATGTTGATCAATGTACAAGCCCAAGAATTTTGTACAGGATACATTAGCTATTTCATTATCACGAATGCACAGTCTTATGCTGCCGATGTCAATCCTCTTTTGCGGATTGTGAAATATAATAAAACATGTTTTATCTATATTCAGAGAAAGTCTATTTTTATAAACCAATCAGAGATGCACATTAATTCTCTGTTTATGTTATCAATTAAGGTTGCAAGTGAATAGTCAGAAGCTAAGACATTAGTATCATCGGCATACAAGGTAAATTCGAAAAACGCTGAAGACGAAACAATGTCATTAATATGAATAAGAAATAACAAAGGGCCTAAAATTGAACCTTGAGGAACCCCACAAGAGATAGATTTTTCCGATGAGCTAAAACCATTGTAAATAACAACACCCGCTTCTCCGAGGCCGCTTCTAATTTCATCAAATAAAGAGAAATTTATAGAAAAATACGTTATTTGTTTATATTCGTATAAACTGTAAAGTAATTTTTAATTGTTTCATAAACCATGCCAGTTGGACGAACACGAGGTGAAACGAAGGGATCGTTGAACGATATTTTGGGTTTACACCTGTGCGAGGCCTGCACGAAAAGTAATGAAGAGAAAATTAAAAGTCTTCTTACAACTGTAGAGAGTCGACCACTTGCAGATGAGGTTGTTGAAATTAAAGAGTCTTTCAAAGAAATGAAACAATATTTAGCGGCTATAGATAAACAAAGGGAGCAAATCCAAGAGTTAGGTCGAAAGATGGATGAAATTGCTAACAAGGGGATTAGTAGAAAAAATAATGGTCCAGCCTGTTTAAAGGAGAGGTCGAGACTTTGGTAGAAAATCTATCAAAAGAGGTTAAAACTGAGATGAAAACTGTTTAGGAGTCTATAGAAAACAAATTCAACGACGAGAAGGAGACGAAAAAAGAGCAAACAACATAATTATTTACCGACTCAAAGAGAGTGAGCTAATGGGCAAAGATGGCAATGCTGAAGACAAACAGAGGGTGAGCAAAATTATTGATACATTAAGCCAAGGAAGGATTAGTATAGAGAACGTTAAAAAAACATTTAGATTCTGAAGCAAAGGAGATAAAATACGGCCCATACTACTGGAATTCCAGGATAGGGGGCAAAGAACCTGATTATGGAGAACTTGAGAAGGACAAAGTTGCTGGATGATGACCTCAAGACCATTGGTCTGAGCCATGACTTCACTGTGAGGCAGCGGGAGGAGTGTCGTAAATTGGTTGCAGAGACAAAAATAAAGGAATCTCAACGTCCGGGGGAATTCATATTCAGAGTAAGGGGACCTCCGGGAAATTTGAGAATAGAGAGATTAAGAAAACTGACCAGGGAATGAATGCTCATAATGAAGCCCATAATGTGAAATCTTTTAATGAATTCAGTGATATAGATCCGGACATAAACAACATCGGTAATCCTCGGAGGTCACTCCTCTCCTGACACTTCAGGAAGCGCAACAATTATTTTTGGACTCATCATTTTCTATTGTGCATTTGAACTGTAGAAGTATAACTGGCAAAATGAGTGATTTAAAATTTTTTATGAATTATCTCCAGCCCCATGTAATTGGAGACACCGAAACTTGGTTGAAAGATAATGAAGATAACCTTTTAAATTTATATGGCTATACTTTCTTACAAACTGCAAGAAAAACTGGAAGAGGTGGTGGTGTTGGTATTTTTATTTCCAATATTTTTGAGTACACAACTGTGGGGTATCTTGCGGTTGTGTCAGCATTTGAATTCATGTTAGTTAAAATTAAATCCTTCAACAAAACTTATCTTTTATGTGTTGTATATCGTCCACCATCTGGTGATATTAAATCATTTATTAGTGAATTTGCTGATCTCATGTCGGAAATTACTGCTCATAATAATTACTTATTTGTTTTTGGTGATTTCAACATCGATTATTTGAATTCTACCAGTGGTTCTCAAAGTCGTCTGTTTTACAATACTATGTATTCTTATTATCTCTACCCTACAATCTTCTCATCTACTAGAGTAACTGCCAGCTCTTCAACTTTAATTGACAACATTTTTACGAATCATTCCTTGATGGATAGTTTCTCTGCTGTTGTTAGTTATGATTTCTCGGACCACCTTCCTATAATTTTTTCTCTTCCTAAACTAAAAGAAATTAAGATTCCTCGATCAAAAAGTGTGAAAAAAATGATTAATGAAGTTACCATTAATAAGTTTCTGAATGGCCTAGAGAGTGTTGAATGGACCAATGTACGCAGCGCATGTATGGAGAATAATGTGAATCTAGCGTATTCAATGTTCCTGACAGTTACAATAGAGTTTTTGATTCAGCTTTCCCATATTTTGAAATCATCAACTTGAAAAGAAGATTCAAAAAAGATTGGATGTCAGCGACCTTATTAAAGATGGTTGAAAAAAATCCATGCTTCATAGGAAACTCCTGAGGAAACCTTCAGAAGAAGTCAGAAGGGAATTTGTCCATTTTAGAAACGACTTTAAGCGAAAAAAGAATGATGCAATTAGGAATTTCTATTCGACTAAATTTTCTTCTTGCCTTGGTGACTCTAAAAAAATTTGGTCTACGATCAATTCCATAATTAACAAAGATCGTCATTTTTCTGCTTCCTCTTCATTTGCTGTTGATGGCATTATGACTGATGATCCTTCGATGATTGCTGATGGCTTCAATGAATATTTTGTAAACATAGGAGCCCGACTTTCTTCTTCCATACCTGAGAAAGAAGCTTCATTTTAAAATATAATTCTTCCTTTAGCGTCTCTGATGTCATTTAAAGAGGTGACATCTCTTGAATTGATCACGGTTTCAAAGTCAATCAAATGTTCTGGTGGTTTTGGAATTGATAACATCTCTCCTTACCTAGGATTTTTATCTATTGGTTCCATTTCTATTATATTATCTGACGTGATTAACTGTTCATTGTCAACTGGTTATTTTCCTGATAGTCTTAAAATTCCTAAGGTTGTTCCTATATTTAAGGGTGGTGATAAATCTCTATTCAATAACTACAGGCCAATTTCAATACTATCATATTTCTCAAAACTGTTTGAAAAGATTGTATTCCAACGTTTATATGATTATTTTAATTCTCATCGTATTCTAAACGATTGTCAATATGGTTTTCGCAAAGGTTACTCTACATATATGGCAATTACTAACTTTCATAATAGAATACTTAAAGATTTGGATTGTGGCATGTATTCTATTGGTCTCTTTTTTGATTTGTCAAAGGCATTTGACACTGTTGATCATGTCATCTTACTTACTAAACTCAGCTGCTATGGTGCTGGTGGTGCATGTTTAAGATGGTTTGAAAATTATTTATGTAATAGAAAACAGTTAAATTTCAAACTCGGTTCAGCTGTCTGAGACGGTCCGTAACCTCGGCGCAATTTTCGATTCTGACATGTCCATGGGCGCACATGTCAGTCATGTCTCCCGAGCGTGTTTTTCCACTTTGCAACAAATCAAAACAGTCTTAAACAGTCGCATCAACTCTTCCTCTAAAACCTCTCATCACACTTGCAACATCTTTAGTTCTCTCAAAACTCGATTATTGCATTTCTAAAGTTCCAGACTCGCGGTCAACAGTCGGTTGTCAATGCAGCTGCTAGACTGGTGATGTGAGCCAGAAAACATGACCGTATCTCCCCCCATCCTCCATGAGCTGCATTGGCTGAAGGTAGACTGCAGGATAGATTTCAAGCTCGCTTTTCTAGTATTTAAGTGCCTCCACGAGTCGGCTCCTCCATATTTGGGCTCGGACGTCACACGCGTGTGCGACGTTCTGCTTCGAAGAAGACTCAAGTCGTCATCCTCGTCTTCACTCCTCATTTCTGCAGCTCGTCTAAAGACTGCTGGGGACAGACGTTTTTGCTGTTGCTGGCCCAACGATCTGGAATCGTCTTAAATCGATGGTCATAACCGCATCTACAACCGAACAGTTCAAAAAGGCTCTCAAGACGCGCCTGTTTGTGGCCTAGAAGTCTGCAGATTCACGCCACACTAAAAATCGTCAAACTGAAATCAAATGAAATGAAATATTATTAGAGCTATTTTTTAATCTACGTTAACTTTTCGATTAACCTGTTAAAGAATTACCTCGATTAAAATTTTTAACGCAGATGACAAATTTTAACCCGTTGAAAAGTTTAAATTATTTCTTTTATAGATACAATACTTACAATGTAAATGATTTTTTCAAACAACAAGCTCTGCGTGTTTTTGCCTTTTTATTTACATAATGCATTTTCGTATACATTAATTTCGATCGTTCTTGCGCTTCATACATAAATGCAATCAAAATCTAAATAAACTAGTCTAGTAGATGGTGAGGAAGACATTGAAATCGTGAAACCTCCAACCAAGCGGCTACAAACCTATGACGCATCCAATTTGGAAAATGAAATACTTGTCAGAAAAGCCAGTTCAAATTCTCTTCTTCAACAACAGAGCCTGAAATTGACCAAAATTAATGTCCACTTGAATGGTGGCAATGACACAATTAGGCTTAAATTAGATTTGCAAATATAAAATATAAATAAAGTTAAGAACTTGAAATAAATGCTATGTAAAGTACTGAGTTTGTGAAATAGAAATATTATCTGAAAATATTGCGTTAAAATCACGATTAACTTTTGATTAAAATTTTTAATCGTTTGATTAACTACGATTAATTTTTTTAATCATAGAGCAACTCTAATATTTATATATAAATTCGTTAATAGTCTTTTTATATGATGTTTAATTTCATATGATAGAAATAAACAATGTACAAGATTGAGCGTAACGGTTGTTTTAGATTCAAAAATTTTAGTTCGTTGACTCAGATAAAGAGGCAAATAAAAGCATTTTTTTATTTTTTAAATCCTCTATATTATTTTCGATTGTCTGTCTGTCTTCCTGTCGGTCACAAACTTTGAGTCTCAAAATTAACTCACTTCCCGTTGTCCGATCGAGCTGAAATTTGGCACATCGTCTTGGGCTGCGAGACAATTGGATCTATCAAAATTTCAGTCAAAACGGTCCCCGTCAAAACGGCCCCCGTCAAAACGGCCCCCGTCATAACTGCCCCCGTCAAAACGGCCCCCGTCAAAACGGCCCCGTCAAAAGGGTCCATATTTTTTAATTTGAATTTAATTTTTGAATTTGGCTCTGGGCTTAAAAATAAAAATCTAGGATCGTATATAAAGGATTTATAATAAAAACTTTGTTTTTATGGGTTAGTTTTTTTTATCTTAACTTGTTTATTTTTATTACAACGCTTATATTAACTTGCAATGTTGTTTGTTTGTTTAATGTTTGTTCGTTTGAAAACACCGCGACTCGTCCGATCAACGAAGTTAGGCAGCGTCGAGCCCGGTTAGTATTTCGATGGGTGACATTAAATACGTTAATCCGGTTTTAGATTTAATAAAAAGTAAACAGTAAAAAATGAAAAATATTAAAACATATTAATAATGTTTAGATTTATAAAAAAAGAAACACTAAAAAATAAAAAATAAAATAAAGTATAAAAAAATTTTCAAACAACGCTCGTGTACTACTGTACTAAAAAGTTAAAAATATTATTAAAGTGTACGTATTTACATTCTTTGAACAAAACATTTTAGTTTTTTAAGATATCTATATAATATCTATGATCTATGACCTACTATTGCCCAACGCTTTAATTTTCCAAGCGAAACGTTTAGTTCAAAAATTGTTAATATGGACACTTTATTATTATTTTTAATCTTTTAGTCCATTATTATATGAGCGTTGTTTCAAAAAAAATTGTTTATGATTTTTATTATTTTTTTTCACAAACAACTTAAATAAATTATTAAATTTTAAATTTCAGGGAAACCTTATTTGCAACTTCCGTTTCGGTTGGTCAATGGCCTTCTAATACTATGATGGTAAACTTGAAGTTTTTCAAAATAATAATTTATGAATTTCAGTTGTCAACCATTTTAAAAATTTTATGGCTGAAAGAAACGCAAATAAATATTACTACAATTCAAACATTTTTACCAATGCTTTTATTAACTCGTCGTCTCTGTTTCTCTGTCTGTCTGTTTCTCTGTCTGTCTGTTTCTCTGTCTGTCTGTTTCTCTGTCTGTTTCAAATCTTGCAATCAATTTTTGAGTCACTTCCTGATGATAGATTTTTTTTCAAATTTTGCATACATGCTCAAAATAGAAGACAATGCAATATTCAATTATTAGTTTTACAATAAGTCAATTAATTTAGTTAATTTTAATTAATTTATATATATTTATGTATATGTGTACGTGTGTGTGTTTATTATATTTTTTTATCTAGGAATTTATGTATATGTGTTTGCAAAAAATTGATTGCAAAATTTGTGTTTTAATTACATATAAAAGCATTGGGTTTTGAAAATTCGTTTTTAATTTACTTGTTTACTGATTGCGTTCCAAAGGTTTCAGTTTATCAGCAATTCGGGCTCTTAACATAGGGTTTTGAAAATGGCTTTATATAGCTGGAAATTGCCATAGTTAATCCTGATTTTTGTATTAGTTATTTATTTATTAACTAACAATTTCTTCGATTACAATTCTCGTCATTTCAAATGGATGAAAAGGGCTTTAAAAGAACATTTTTATTAGTCTTTCAAATAAAAAATAATTAAAAATAAATCTGTTAAAAAATAAGCAAGTAACTTAGAAATAACAAAAAATATAATAGAAATCTAATTAATAAAATTTTGGTCCTAAACGGGTTACTGTGCTAAGGGGTTCGCAGCTCAGAAGCTCACTGTTGATAAAAAAAAAGTGTCCAATCGTACTTGAACCAGCTTGTTGTTTATTTTTACCTCAAATAGCCGTTTGACACCATTATCATCTTTGACCAGCCTAGAAAATATTTGTCTGCCAGAAAATTGTCACTTTTTGATTAACTAGGGATCAGTGATATTTCAGTTACAACTTTTCAGTTACAGTTACAGTTAAAGTTACAACATTTTTCAGTTTCAGTTAAAGTTATTTTTCCACAAACATTTTTCAGTTACTATTACACTTATTTATTTTTAAGTTAAAGTTACAGTTAACTGTATATTCTATACACAGCAAAAAAAAATTTTATTTATTTATTTATTTACAAAATGGTAAAACTTCGAGTTCATTTTCAAAAAACACGAGTTTCTAGATTCTTGGAGAGCCTGTTTCTTTTTCCTGCAGTCATATCACTGCAAACCGAGAAGATGCGCTCCACATATGCTTCTGAAGCAGGTGCAGAGATAAGGTCTTTCCAGGGCCGTAACCAGCTATGGGGCCGGGGGGGCCCAGGCCCCCCCAGTTTTGTTCAGGCCTCCCCAGTTTTGGTCGGGCTCCCAGCTCATTCAGGCCCCCCCCCAGTTTTTTGTATTGCTGTCCAGTTAATATTAAACCGCACAATTTCTCTAATAATAATACAAGAGAAAGAGCTACTGAGAGGGCAAGAAAAAGAAAGATGCTGAAAAGTTAAAGAACCAGCAAAATAAGCTGTCCAGTAGAAAATGAAAGAGAGACTGTAAAGAGGCTAGGCTACTAACATATAGATGGAGAGAGTACTGTTAAAGAGCTTAGGAGCCTAGCAGAATAGGCAGCTCACGTTGAGAAGGAATGAGATATGCTAAATAAGTTAATGGCTAGAGAATATCACCGCTCACAGAAAGAGGAAAAGAGAGATGCTAATAGAAGAGACTTACCACAGTGACCGCTTTTCAAGAACAATCTACTACACATTAACATAAATTTCATTGTTGTTTGTTTGCGTCCTCGTCACTTTTTTTCTCAACGTTCAAGATCGACATTTTATCTTCAGCATTTGTTTTATTTCAAATTCAAATTAATTTGGTAAAATAAGGTAGAATAAGATTCAAATTTCAATCGCTGAACCTGTTTTTTTGCGTAAAGCTCATTTTGAGGGTCAAATCACTGGCACGCGCAACTTATGTAAACAAAATGTATACAGTGCCCCCCAAAAAATTCTTGGCCCCCCCCCCCACTTCCAAATTCCTGGTTACTGCCCTGGGTCTTTAGCGAAGCCGCTATTAGAGGATACACTGTCTCTGAGGCTGTCCAGAAACTTAATCCAGTTTGATTAGCAGCTAATCTTTTTGAAGCCCCAAGATAAGCATTATGTTCTTTCTCAACAGAAATCCCGTGCCTAGATTGCTTGCTTGGAGAACTGGAAGCTTCAATTTCTTAGGCACGCCTCTTAAATCTTTTTAAAGAAAGTTGGCACAATTCATCAGAAGACGATTGCAACAGCACTTTCAACTATCAATAATAACAAAAGTCCGCGAATAACTAAACAGCACCATATATACTATTTGTTAGGTAACACCAAAGAACTCGAATTTTATCTTTATATAAAAAATAATTCTAATAATTAATTTATTTAGAAAAAAATTACATTAAAAATATTTTTCAGTTATTAATTATTTTTGTATTATTTAACTGAATTTATTATTCAGTTACTATTACAGTTAGAGTTATTCGCCGTATTTCAGTTACTATTACTATTACACTTAACTGACCATTATTTTTCTATTATTTTCCGATTTCAGTTAGTGTTACAGTTAATTTGAATATCACTGCTAGGGATTTGAGTAATTTTTTTATTAGAATGAGTGACACTCTCGCTTCCAGTAAGAGCATTGACAGATGAGGCATGAGTCGGGTGGAGATTTTAAATCATTTATATTTGCCGTGTTTGCTCGCTTGCTTGAGCCATACGTTGGGACCCTTTGACATTTAAAAAACCAGCTTGCTGTTATCCAATGAAGCTGAAATGTATTTGTCGTCAAGGACTTTATGTTCTATTAACTTCTTTGATTGATTAGCCAAAATTTAAATGACTATGTCAAAAACCTATTAAAATGTTGACTAAAGTGTTATTTTAAACGAAGGTACTTTATTTCTTTTAACTTTCACTTGTTCTGTTTTTGCAGCGAGTATTTAAAGTTTTAGTCAATGCGCAAAAGAGTCGACCCTATCTAAAAAGTTGTTTTTTATTTGTAACATAACATACAAATAATTAGAGACAATGCACTAGCATTACATTAAACATCATCAGTCACATCCATAGATTTATTCTAATTATTATTTCAATTTTTAAAATAACAACAATAGAGTTTTCAGGCTTTTAGAGAAACAACAGAAATTAACTAAATTTACACAATACTATATAAAAACTATAACGTAATTGAGTACAATTAATTAATAATTTATTTGTAATAACAATTTTAAAATAAATCAAAAATTACATTTAAATTTATTAAGAAAAATTTTCAATGATCAAAATCAGATTTTAAATTAACAAGATAAAAAAATAGCCAAATATTTTGTATAAAGTAATTGAGTACAATTAATTAACAATTTAATTGTAAAAACAATTTTAAAATAAATCAAAACTTACATTTAAATTTATTAAGAAAGATTTTCAATGATCAAAATCAAATTTTAAATCAAAAAAATAAAAAATATCTAAATCTTTGTGCAAAATCGAAGAAAATAACCAATTTTTCTAAAATATGCTGTAATTTTATATTTCACTACACAAAGTCGTTTATGAGAAAAAACAATGTAGTTTCTACTGTTTCAAGAGAGCAGATTTTCAGGAAATAAACACTTTTCTACCCAATATTAAATGGGATTTTTTCGTTCAGTATTGCTTTGACGAAGAGAGCTGCTGGAATGTTTTCAATCATTACCTAAATATTGCTATAGAAACTTTTGTCTCTGTCCGCCATGCGGCACACAACTCTCCGAAAATACCAGGCAGAACATCAAAAGCGCTTCGCCAACTGTATAAGACTAAACTACATTTGTGGAAAAAATACCGATTTACCCAAGAACAGATAGACAAAGACAGATACAAAAAATTCACAAAGTTATGTGCGGCAGCTGTAAAAAGGACCCAGTCTTACATAGAACAAAATTTGATCTCTAAAAAATATCTTGGAAATTTCTACAGATACGTAAACAAAAAACTATCTTCACACTCGTCCATAAACAGCATTGCAACCAGCAAAAATAATCTTACGTCGAATCCATCAGAGATAGCCAACATTTTCAACGATTACTTTGCTAGTGTGTTTACAGTAGATGATGGTAAAGATCCTAAGTTAAAACACCGAACCTCTGAGCTCCTGGAAAAGATCTCTTTTACTCCTGATGTTGTCCTTTAAGTCCTAAAAGGTCTCAAAAGTTCATGCTCCTCTGGTCCTGATGGAATACCAAAGATCATCCTAAAACGTTGCGCCCACGGTTTAGCAACCCCACTCTGTCATGTTTTTGATGTGTCTCTCAAAATGCGCAGGTTGCCAACATGTTGGAAGATTGCTTGCATCTCTCCAATTCATAAAAAAGGCCTGACAAGTTGCTTTTATAACTATAGGCATTTCTCACTTACAAGTACCTGTTGTCGTATCATGGAAAAGGTAATCACCAAAGACATTTTGACTCTTTTGTCCACGCACAACCTCATCTTCCGTCACCAGCATGGATTTCTAAGGCTCAAATCTCCCTGTACAAACCTGCTTGAATGCGTATATGATTGGTCATCGTCTCTAGAGAATTGTGAATGTACTACTGACATCATTTATTTTGATTTTCAGAAAGCATTTGATTCTGTTTCACACAAAATGCTGATTACGAAACTGAAAATATGTGGAATATCTGGTGATTTGTTGGCGTGGATTATCGATTTTCTGAGTGCCCGTACACAGTTTGTTCGCGGTAATGGTCATCACTCTGGCCCAAGAGAAGTTACTAGCGGTGCTCCACAGGGTAGCGTCCTGGGACCAATACTTTTTTGATATACATTAACAATATTACAGAAAACCCAGTTTTCGAACAAGTTTTAGTCAAACTATTCTCGGATGACCTCAAAATTTACAAAACATTCCAACCTGGAAATTTGGCGATGCAGGATGCGATTGACGAATTGGTGTCCTGGAGTGAGATATGGCAGTTAAATTTGGCACAAACAAAGTGCTTTGTATATTCCATCTATGGTCTAGCACAGGGGTCTCCAAACTATGGCCTGCGGGCCAAATGCAGCACGCGAGGCCCCCTCATGCGGCCCGCGGAGACTTTTTATATTGAAAAAAAATTAATTTTTATTAATTTTTTTTAAATATTATTTCTTTCCAATTTATCTTAAACAAATCATACAATTTAAGTTTTACTTTTATTTTATATTCTACTTCACTTTTAGTTTGTTGTCAGCCTGCGTACTCGAGCTTTTATCGCTGCCTGACCACTGATCTCTATAATATAACATCATAATATTATAACGTTATAACATAGATATAACGTTATATATATAACGTTATAACATAGATATAACGTTATATATATAACGTTATATCTAGTTATATTATAGAGATCAGTGTGCCTGACGGTATTTTCTAAATAATTTCGATATTTCTTTTAATTTATAGAGACTCTATTTTGATCAAAAAATTAGTAACTTTTTCTCGATTATCTTACACTTTAGCGGTTGGGGCCGATGTTTTCAATAAAATAGTCCTATTTTAACCCTAACACTAATTCTAACCATTATCTAACCTTAACGGTGCCTTAACCCGAACCCTAATTAACTAATTAAGAATGTATTAATCTTTCACATCGACAGTATTGTAGATGCGGCATCTGTTAGATTACAGCTGATCAATTTATGTTTCAATACTAAAGATCCAGATCTCTTGTCTTGACGAGAGCATTTTCCGTGTACGTATGACCACTATTTGAATATTGTTCTTCGGTGTGGAATCCACACAACAGGCATTTGATCGACAGGCTCGAAAGAGTCCTAAGACGATTCACAGTCGTCTCCCTTATTTAACTCGCCTCAACATCCTCGGTCTCAAATCTTTGGAACATCGCAGACTTAAATAGTCTTATTGACTCAACTTTAGTCACCAGCTTTGAATCGTCTGGTTACCAGGCCACAAGAGGCCATTGCTATAAGCTGAGGTCTGGCCTACACAAGATCGATGCTGCCAAGTTCTTCTTTGCCAACCGAGTAATAAAATCCTGGAATGCCCTGCCTCACGATGTGGTCAACTCAACTACCTACAGCCATTTCAGATCTCTGATTAACGAAACTGACCTTTCAAAATTTCTAACACTCAATGATTTGAATATCCGATGACCTATATGTTTATCTTGCGTATTTGTTTGTGTTATTTTTATTTATTTTTTGCTTTGAATTTTGTTCGAACGTACGCTTTATGCTGTCCAAACGGTGTTAGTGGCCTACGGGTCCTTCTGTTGGAGAAATAAATAAATAAATGATATTCAGCAAAAAATAACGCTATGAGAAGAATGAAAACGATAACGATTTTGAAGAACCGTAGGAATAAATTTTAAATGAGGTCAGATGAGAAAGAAGAGTGTTGAGATATAGTCGGTTATATAATTTAATTATATATATATATATATATTATTATTTCTAATTATGTTTACGTTTATTTTTTCTGTTTTTATGATCACATGACTTCATTTTGTTAACATAAAAAACATAAATAAATTTACCAATCTTACTTGTTATACTGAAATTTTTTATTATAATTTCATTATTTCTTTTTTGTTCTATCTATTACTGTTAGTAATATTTAAACATTTTTATACCAATGTAGAATCAAACAATTGCCGAATTAAAAGATAAAGTGTTGTTTGATGTATCGGATAAACATGAATTTAACGCAAATCTCATATATATTGAGATATTTTTTGAAGAATTCAACTATCAAGTTATTTCAGAAAAACCTAACTATGAAGTGAGTGTAAAAATTCAAATTTTATAAAACTTTACTCAAAATTCGTAATTTTCAATTTCTGTTACAGGCTGCGCAGCTACTGTCGGACATTGGAGGAATAATGGGATTATATTTGGGAATGTCTTTTATGTCAGTTGTTGAATTTTGGGAACTCATCATAGATATTTCCATTTATGGAATAACAAAATTATGCATCAGGAGTAATAAACAAAAAACTAAAACAACAGGAAAATTTAAAAAAAAATCTATTACAGTTTCTGGGCAAGCAATACAGAGCAAAAGTGTAGAACTGGATTATGAAGATACCAGTAATGACTCTTTAAGAAATATATTACTGAGCATCTGATGCCATTAAATATCTCAAATATATGGTGTACCGACCATCGACTAGGTGAAACCAAACTGCAAAGCATAAATCAACGACGTTTTCATTCATGCTGTAATTTTTTGCAAAGTCATAAACAAGAAACTTCTGTATTTGTTAATAACTGCAAATGTAACTGCTAATAAAAACATTAAAAAAACTTTAGTTATTCAATGTTAGGTTAAATTATACAAATATTTTTCAATATAACAGTTTTGAGAATTTAAATTGTAAAAACATCACATCTCAACACAGTCTGCCAATATTTTTTAAGTTGTGAAAAAAGCAAATTTAATTAATTTGACAAAAATGTTAAGAACTAGCTTTTAAAACTAGCCATAACATTATTCTAATCAAACAATAAATGTTTTTTTAAAGCTTAACATAACAATAAACTAAACAACATTTGATAAACCATTCTGTGTCGGCCGTTTAAGTCGGCTTTAAACCACTTTAAGTCGGCGGTTTTCCCAATATGCCTTAACACAAATAAAAAAAAACTTATTTAAATTAATTTCATATTTTTGGCTATTGAATTAGTAAAAAATATTCCTATCATAGATAAATTTCAGGGGCGGATACAAGATTAACAAAAAGAAAAGGTCCAAAACAGGGTGAGTAGGAAAACAAATTTATTGTGTCGGATTTATAAATTTTGACACAAACGTTTGCTCAATATTTAATCATTAAAAACCTAAATTTCAGTAACCGTTTTTAGCAGAATATTATTGTTTAGTTTATTGACTTCTTTAAAAGTCAACTTTTTTCACAACACATAAAAACATGATCAGATCCACCGCAAGAAAGCGTATATGTGTAAACCCACAAATTAATTCAGATGAGTAATAGTTCCAAACCTAGTTATATCTGTTATAATACTACTGTCTTATCCATAGATATCTATGGTCTTATCAAACTTAAAAGAAAATTATTAGTAAACGTAAGATCTGTATTTATTCATTGTGTACAATTTAAATAAAATGTCACAAACAAGTAAAATAAAACCTGGTCTAAGACCTAAATTTACTCTAAGTAAGTGATTTCAAATCAATATTGTTACGATATCGCCAAATCGTATACCGGGTTCTCTGGAATGGTTTTGTAGTTTATTGAAAAAATAGAAATAAAGCTTTAATAAGTTTTTTTTATACCTTCTATTATGTCTTTAAAATAATGTTTTGGTTTCGTAAAGTCAATGAGCGGTAATTGATAATAAAATCATCGATAATTATTTCACTACCCCTTCTTAATTCTGTTCGTCCCGAACAGCATAGTCGCCTTTGAAAAAAAGCGACATGGCCACAAACACAAAATACCTTCACTTGTGGCCTTGACCGCTATTCGCAAACAGCATGATCAAGTCTTTTGATTGTTTGACGCAGTTTCTTCCAGTCTCGCTGGAGCTTGTATGATCTTCCGATTCAGCGTTGTGAGCTTGAATACCACGTCAAATCGCTACATCCCAATCTTCTCACACACGACTGTCGATCACAGCGGGCCCACACCAGGTTACCGACGGCTTTACGCAAACGAAGCCGGAACTGCACGACAGTCAGTTTTCGACCTTCAACCGCTCCTCAAGCCCCCAAACACAGGATTGCCGTCGATGCAGAACTGTCCAACCAGGGTCGTATTTAGAAACTGTTTTCGGGGAGGGGTTCAAATTTTTTCAAGTTTATCGGTATTGTTATCAGGGGCGCAAGCAGTAAAAAATGCTGGAAGGCTAAAGTTTGAAAAAGGGAAGAAAGCCCGCCACACGCGAACATTTTTTTGACTATCTTCAGTCTCCACTCCCCCACACAAAAGAAAAACTCATCAAATTTGGAAAAATTGCAGCGCCCTCCGATTTGGCCTGGGGAGGGGGCTTTTCCCTCCCTGCTTCCCTAGTTGCGCCTTTGATTGTTATTATTGGCGTCATTATTATTATTATTGTTATTATTATTATTATTATTATTATTATTATTATTATTATTATTATTATTATTATTATTATTATTATTATTATTATTATTATTGTTATTGTTATTGTTATTGTTATTGTTATTGTTATTGTTATTGTTATTATTATTATTATTATTATTATTATTATTATTATTATTATTATTATTATTATTATTATTATTATTATTATTATTATTATTATTACTGTTACTATTATTTTATCCTTTAATAAAACGTTTTCAATTATACTTATTTTATCCTCATAACTCCAGTTTATTTTATGTACGTTAATTTAATTACAGTGTCTAAATTTGATTGTTTTTATTAATATCCTTCTATTAAGATAATTCCATGAGGATATTAGTTTATTTGTATATTTAGTTATTACATGTTTTCTTATCTTTTGCCTCCTTTTACGCGATTGTATTTACAGACTCTGAAGATGGCAAGAGCCGAAACGGCCCGTAAGTCTGAAATAAAGAAGGTTTTAAATGTTAATACTTTTCTTAATACGTGTTGCAGTAGACAAAAAACGTTGTTCCGAAATATTGAGAAAGTATCTATAAAACTCATAGCGGCTAAATGGAGACCAGGGACGTCAATTGGGGGGGGGCAGGATCGCCCCCCCCTGAGTTTTCAGTGGGCCCCCGGCACTAAAGTGGGCCCCACGCACTTAAGTTAGTGGGCCCTCCGGAT